>VCRD01000048.1:357061-374107 GCA_006783055.1 Trinorchestia longiramus
AGCTACGAAAGACGTCTTCAACGCCTTGAACTTATATCCCTAGAACAAAGAAGACTGCGAGGACAACTTATTGAGACCTTTAAGTATCTCAATGGCCTCAACAATGTTACCCTGGAAGGGCTCTTCGAAAGAGACGGTAACGTAAGAACCAGAAATAATGGTCAAAAATTATTACTGAGAAACTTCAAGACATCTCGAGCTATGAACTTTTTTCCCGTTAAAATTGCCGCAACTTGGAACCAGCTGCCAGAAAACATAGTTTCTGCTGGCACTGTGAACACATTTAAAAGTCGTCTCGATAAATTTTGGATTACGAACCCCCCAGTACTACATCCTACTAACTATGTCCCTAACTCCTTAAGGTTAATGTATGATTGAGATAAATGCTCGTGACATAAACGCCTGTGCGTGAGTGATATGTGTGCACACGACTAAATTGACTTACGTGGTTAAGGTGTACGTGCTTGACTGATGGATTTACTTTAGACGGCATGGGACTTCGGTATTGAACCAAGAATGGGCCAAACGGCTCGTTCCTATTGCCTTATTCTATTCTATTCTATTCTATTCTATTCTACAGGGCCCATAAGTAAGGTACCTTTTTAAAACTATTTTAAAAAAAATCACAATTCCAAAAACAATCAATTACCAAAATCTTTGGTCTTTACTAAGTGGTAGCCAGGTTACTGGGGAAACTAATATAAAACATTTCTTTTCGTATTATCAATTAAAAATATCAAAGCAGTATGATGAATTTCAGCAGAAAAAGGTCCAAAGAAAATTTCTATTTGTAAAAATAAACCGATTCTGTATTTTGGATACCATAATGCAAGTAAAAGGGAATTGAATTGCCACAGAAAAATAATGCAATAGAATGATTTCTTGTATTTCTTAAGCTTTTTCCTTGTTGCTATCAAAGTAATCAATTAGAAGAGTGTGACACGCGGACAGACGGACGGACAGACACGGCTCTTATTATAGTATAGATTCTTTAACATAAGTACAGAAACCTCATTGGTATCAATTTCTGCGGAATTAAATTTCTATTCAGTTTTGAAATATTATTTTGATGCAGATTTTAGTTTTTGCACGTTATGCATCACAGTAAAGACAACCAATTTGACCCTTGCCCGGAGAAACAGAAATATTTCCTATACAATAAAAAAGTTCAAACCTAGCTGGAAATATGGCTTAAAAATTGAAAATAAACATTTATAGTTAGAAATTAACAACTGAAACATTAATGTTTGCATCATCATCTACATATTAAAAATGTCCACCATTTTTTTCTTAGCAATGCTGACATCTTTCTCACATTTTCTTCATCACTCTTCTAATAAGTTCAGGATTTTCCTTAACAGCATTAACGTGATGAGTAATCCAATCTCTCATATCATCCAAGGCTGTGGGAGGTGCTGTGGATACCAAGTTCTTCAAGTAGCCCAATAGAAAAAAGTCACACGGTGTGAGATCAGGAGAACGTGGTGGCCATTCAATTGCGTGACCAATTGAAATCACGCGTTCTAGAAGAGTTTCTCGTAAGAAATCTTGAACAATAATTGTTTTATAGCACGAAGCGCCATCTTGAATCCAACAGACACAATTAAACCTGTTCCAGTAGTCCAGTAGGCATCTCTTAGTTGTGATACAATTACCTCTGTGAGGAGATCCAAGTAGTTTTCCCCGGTCATGTTGGCTTCAAAGAACATGATTTGAACTTGCCGTTCTCCCGATCTCACACCGCGTGACTTTTTTCTTTTGAGCTATTTGAAGAACTTGGTATCCGCAACACCTCCAAGAGACTTGGATGATATGAAAGATTGTATTACTCATCACGTTAATGCGCTTAAGGAAAATCCTGAACTTATTAGAGGAGTGATGAAGAAAATGAGACAAAGATGTCAACATCGCTAAGAAAAAAATGGTTGATGTTTTTAATAGGTAGAAGATGATGCAAAAATGAAGTGTTTTTTATTTTGTTATTTTTTGTCTCAGTCGTTAATTTCTGAATAAAAATCTTTATTCTCACTTTTTAATCCATATTTGCAGATAGGTTTGAACTTTTTTATTATAGAAGGAAAATTTCTGTTTCTCCGCGCGAAAGGGTTTAATTGGATGTCTTTACTGTGATGCTTATTGTGCAACAAATTAAATCTGAATCAAAATAATATTTCACAACTAAATAGGAAGTTCAATTACGAAGAAATTGAACTTCCTAATTCTATTCTATTCTATTCTAATTCTATTCTATTCAATAAGATATTTGTACTTACGTTAACGAAAGAGTAATAAACATTCTAAACAGTGTATACATTTTCTTCGGCCACCCTGTATGTTCCAGGAACGACAAATATTTGCCATCGTAATTTAGGGATGAAATTTCATGGTATCTCATCTTGTTATTTGTTGACGAATTTCCCCCTATCTAAATCCTTGAGAGCGTGATAGAGAGACGGACCAAGCAAGCAAGCAACAAGTTGGGTATTATTATATGGTGGGATAGTTATAAAATTAACTATAGTTTGAACCTTCAATCAAGTGCGTCCTACAAATTTTTAGTACATAGTTGAAGTTCGTAAAGGGCTATACTCAAGATAAAGTAAACTACTCTAAAATGAGCCTTCACTCACATCGTCTATTCACAAGTAGATGTGACATTTTTTCCAAATTAAGAATATTAATTTACATTTTAAAATTTACAGGGCGTTTACACAAAACACATTTAGTACTTTTATTCAGATTCAAAAGGTGAGATGAGTGAAATTATTCAAAAAACAAATATTATACATCCAGTTAAATTCTTGATAAACTGAAATACAGGGTGGGGCATAATACCTGTTTCATGTTTGCAAATAGATATAACAATTATTATTTCGCAAATATTGCTCGATGTAATTTTACAAAATTAGTCATCAAGGATATACCTACTTTTTTGCAGAAGAATTAGCCTTCAACTGTTGGTCATGCCTGTAGAATTGAGGTGAAAGTTCATTATAGAGAAGCATGAAAAGAGACTTATTAGTCCATCCGAAATATTGTACCTGAGGAGCAGCCCTAGAATCAACAAAATGTAGATAAAAAGAACAATTGACCTACACCTTGCCGTTGTATCAAAGTTCTAAAGTCAAAATTTAATAAATTTTGAAAGAAAATCCTTTTAGAAGTAGCTCGTGGACACTAAAGACTTTCCTAAAGGACATCGGAAAGTAGTGAGGCAAAAGGGAAGTATTTTGAATATATATTTTTGTAGTCGTAGATTAATAAAATACTTTTTGTGAAAGTCAGGGCTTGAAATAAATGTCTTTCTTCAAGAAAAATATTGTTTTTGTTTTGTAACAGTATTTATGCCCCACCCTGTATGAATCAGATGCCTAATGCTAAATATATATATATATATATATATATATATATATATATATATATATATATATATATATATATATATATATATATATATATATATATATATATATATATATATATATATATATATATATATATATATATATATATATATATATATATATATATACTTATGCGTTGAAATAAAAAATGCAAACTAGTGTTGTTTTTTACAGTGGGTTTCAAAAATTGTGATGTCACTCAAAATTCATTTCCTACACTTGAACTTCTTTCCTGACAACTGCGGTGTGGTGAGCGACAAACATGGATGGCGATTCCATCAAGATATATAAAAAATGAAACTAAAGTATCGAGTAAAACGGATTGCTTCTCTGCGTGTGAACCAGTGTTGAGCTAGCACAAAAAGCACTTCAGAGAAGGAGTACAAACGACCAGCAAAATAAAATCCGACTATGTGATTATGCTGTTTTATATGAAGATAGCGTATCTATAAATCCGAATTTTTCTTTTAAATAAAATGGAATGTCACTTTTTTTCACCCCAAAATTGGGTTGTTAGATTATTCAAAGAAAGAAAAAACTGGATAGCGTGCTTTTAATCTTGATGTTTGAGAGTAGTACATCTTTTATGTACATCAAAGCTAATAAAAAATATAATGCCATTTTCGTGTTTTTCAATCCAAAATTAAATTCGTGTCATCTGTTTACAACCAGAAAAAATCAAAGTTAATTCCCGCCGACCAGTATACTGTAAGCACCCAAAAGAATGAATATTGTCATTATTTTCAATTTTTAACACAATAAACTAAAAAATGAATGAATATATTGAAAATCATAAGTTTTTTACGATTTTATGGTACTCTATGGTATGTCAAACTTGTTTCCACTTCAAAATGGCTGAAGATATTTGTATGAGCTCAGATCTACAAGTCTGTTGGAACTATGTATCAGCTATGGGTAAAACGTTTTCTTTTGCGTAATTTTTTCGTGGATTTACTCTAAAATTTCTTCGAATCTTTAATTGCCGATAGCTTGGGATTTCATTTCCCTCAAAAACTAGTAGTCGATGAGTTGAGGTTGAGGCTATGAACGAACCTCGACCTATAAACGAGGGTTGTTGACAACTATTATCAGTGATTGTCAACAGATATGCATAAAACATAATTTACAGTGCTACCGACTATAATAATTTAACTAAATTTTATCATTAAAATTCACTCTCTGGCAAAAACAATTTTCTCAGACCGCAACAGAGTGTGGTATATAGTATGATGACACTTGCTTACAATCTGTTGATTTTCAGTCGACAATATTTAGTCATTTCTACTATTTTTCCATATTTAAGTGAGGCACAGTATTATTTCATTATCTTATAATTTCACAGCAGAGAACAAGTTAAATATACTCTCAAGAATAAATTCAAATCCTTCCCATTTGTAAACAAAATACTGTCATTTTCAGGCTGCCCATACTACTAATACATTGAAAAAGACACAGGAATCGGCGATCAACTCCAAAGCAAGAGATTTAACACGCAAATGGATTAGAAGACAAGACATAACTATTTGAGAGATAAACGTATTCGTATAATCTGTACTGAAACACATTTTAACGAGTATTCCTACAAAAATAACAAAGTTGTATTACAGAGTAATATGGACGGACCATACCTACTCTGTTATACAGCTCCATGCACACTGTAAAATCCGTATCTAAACTACAGAAAGTAAAAAAACAAGGCACTAGGATTAAATGTGTAAGAAACAGACTGAAACACAACAAGAACAGTCCAGCGTTTTCTTAATAAATACACTAAGGAACTCCAGCATATGATTCGTTCCAAAATATAATTAACTAGCCCTACACAGTACAATACACTTAACTAACATTTACACAAAAGTATATATAACAAAGTAAATTTCCCTGCCCTCACTCAAAACTCCTAGGATGCCAGTTATAGTATGATAGACAGAAGCACTATGGACGTAGTGCAAATGACACGAAATGTGCAACACTCTTCTTTTCCGCTGTCTCCTATACACCAGATCACTCCCCTTCAAGCACTTTGGGAACTACATGTATCTGACGTGGTCAGTTTCTCCATTCACAACGACAACACGACCGGTTCCTCGCCATTGAAGCCGAATGGGCGTCATGAACGAGAACAATCCTCCAGACTGCAAGCTTCTGAATATAAACTTGCAAAACTGACGTGTTTCTGGTCTAGTGCTAAAGTCACCGGTGTGGCGCAGTGTATTGTTTGTAAAATATCTAAGAACCGTGACTCAAGGACAGACAATGAACTATTAAGATCGACGTTTATAATAAAGGGTTTTAGTAGGTCCTTGTTACTTCGTCTTTATTGCTTCGAGTACCCATTTACTAGTGCGGCCTGTGCAATACACACATACAGAGTAACCTATGTTATTGGTCCAATATAACAGTGCTTAAGATATGTATAAAAATAGCTTTGAATGTATTAGATAGTTATTTTTTGAATGTAAAATTATTTATTCAGTATTTAAGATGACCATTTGTCATCCTAATAATGCATATTGAAAGACACATCACTTTCTCTTAAAAATTTGTGTTTCTGTTAAACGGCGATATTAGTCGATTTAAAGAGTGAATTTTTTATCAAAGGGGATTATAAAAACGACGAATACTCACTTTAACATCCTAATACATCTAATTCTACAACATTTGAAATGAGCTGTGGACAGATTTATCAAAACATACCGGCAATTTATTAATATAACCTCCCTACACTGAAAGGCATCAAAAACTCAACCATTTGTCGACTCGGTCAATTTTTTTATCGTAGCAGATGGCACTGATCTCGATACGACTACTACGGCATTCTATAAGTCTTGTTAAAAATTAAATTGCCAACCATCAGTATAAGTTTTTTTAATGAGGGACCACACATTTTTTATTTGGTTAAAATCTGGCGAATTTGGAGGCCACACCATCAAATTTTGTCTGTGCATCCAAACGAAGCCAAATATTACTAAGTTATTTAGGCTAAATGCAAAGATTCATTGAATTACTGAGCAAGATCTTTTTCTGGAGTAACACAGCCTGATTTTCAAGAGAAAGGTAAAAGTACTTGATCAAAAAATTTCCAATATCAAGCTGAGTTAGTTTTAACACCCCAGCTACCATAAATTGGTTGTCTACTAACATTCTTTCTACATGAAGCAACTCAACATCTATTGTGACCAATTGATTACTTTCGATAAATACGGTTAAAATGTTTGATGTTTTCTTAATGGATTTTGGTCTGTGCTAATTCGTAGTCTGTGTTAAAGTTTCATTCACACTAAAATAAAAAAACAAATGATTCCATGTACACATGTATGACTATTTTTCAGCCTCAGTACTGTAATTTTTTAACTTCTACTTGGTCTGTGCATTTATATTAAGGCTTCATGAGAAACCAGATGGCTTATATTTCGACCTAAGTCTTGAAACTTCAATTGAATAGGTTTGAAGATACATTATTTTTACAATTGTTTACACCTGTATGATGTCACAAGTGCATTCTGATTCATTATCTTCCATATGTGGAAATGTAATTTTAAACTTATTTTTTAAAGAAATAACCAATTCATCGATTAAATGTATTCGAAGTACCCAATTATTCCTCTCTTTTCCTAGAAGTCATCTAACATTAATTGATTATCCTGTACGCCTTGATGAGCGGAACGATGATTTTCCTATTTGTGCCGTTTCTAAAATGTTTGCCGGCATCAGCTACGATGGCTTTTTTAATAATTTTTTAACCTCCTAATTCTCTGAACGGAATGAGGAGAACTTGGTCCAATGACGATTAAATTTTAACAGTTTGAAAAGTCGATTCCTTGAATTTTTTCCGAATCGAATTTTTTGAAATGAATTCAGCACATTTAGGCGGAAAATTCCGGGTGCAGCAACACAACTTCTTTCTATCGAAGCGCTTTGCTTTGGAAAAAAATGTTATGTCGCCACATCCTGTATTATTACTCATTTTGAGAAAAATGTAAAACGTACATGATCTTGCTGGAGTAATGTTTTTTTTCATTACGCGAAACTGCATTTGACACCTCGTTAATGATCAAAGGCCCCAAGAAAATTAGTATTTATATTGAAAAGGGAACCAGGAACACGTGAAATATTAAGGCCAACAGAAAAAAGTGCAAATATTGACCAAAGTATGAGCATTTCGAACAGTTGCTATTCGTCATTAATGCCACAACTCAATAATTAACTGTATGCATGTCAGATTGCTATTTGTTTGAATAACATCATTGAAAAGAAAACGAGAAAATACTAAAACGGCTTGAATTTTTTTGATTCCTAATTCACCTAAGAGATTTGGTAAGGGGATTGTTCAGAACAGATAGGGCTTTATATACAAATACAGAGTCAATAATTCGGTTGGCATAACTAAATTTTACTTCGATACTATACAACTGACTTGCACATTTCTGCTTACTTTTATGTTCCTGTATGAAAATACTTGTACAGAGAACTAGCAGCTCAGCAGATCCTGCTGCCATTAAAAGGCCTGTATTGCGACAGTGAACATATTCATAACGCAAGACAAAATACCGATACAATAATGTTTCTAAGAATTCAGTGTACTAATAGAAATTCATTTAATAATTATTTCCAGCACTTGAATTTCCTTTAAATTTTGTATGATACCAAACATTTAAACTAAATCGTAGAAACTAATTCAGTGTTGATAAAATTTTTGATAATCGGCTGATAATTTGTCCATATTTTTGAAAGAGCGAAGTTTAAAGTTTGAATAGAAACTGGCACAAGAATATGAAGAAAGTAAATTCGTAACATACCATCGTTAATGAACTCTATGCAGTTAAAATTTGTTACAACGAGCAAATGTGTGCAGCATATCAGTGGACCTGCGCAACCTAAAAATATAAGATAGAGTGAAAACTTAAATCTTCTTCTGGAAGAAATAAATTGACTTGCAGCAGATTCAAAGTATCTGCAGACACTTCAACATCCCAGTTCCAGATGAAAGCTGTTGGCCATGTAATAAAAATAACCAGTCAAATGGAGACGAGTAGAATGCAATGAATCTTTCATTATTAGCACTCTATCCATGTATCATGGTATGTGCATGATAAAATCTGAGAGTGAATGAAAATGATTTCCAAGTAGCATACACGACTAAAACAAACATACACTGGGATTTCAGTCACGCACATGCACCGCAATCATGCACAGGTTCAAGAATTTAAGGAGGATGTACTCATAGAATCAGTACTTTTAAATATTGAGGGGAGGGTTCTAGACTTTATTTACAGGGCCGGCAGAAACGATATCATCGGGCAGCTGTTCCAGGTTCAGGCAATTTTAACTGAAAAAATTTTGGAACCTGGGATAAATTGATGTTTTTTTAATTGAATTGTGCCCATTATTTCTTGTTCGTACGTTATCGTCTCTGTTGAAAAGCCCTCTATGACTATCATCGTGAAAACCTTTGAGATATTTATAAGTTTTTTGCGGCATCAAAGAATTTTCTTTGTAGTTATGTTTTTACTTGGGAGATGAGTTCAATCTGCTGTAGACGCCTTTTGTAACTGAGATATCAAAATTAAAGAAATTTTTCCGTTGCTCTATGATGTATTTTATCTACTTTGTTAATGTCTCTACGTACCGCAGGAAACCACAGTTGCACCGCATATTCCAGTTGTGACAGGACTAGAGCTTTATAGCGGGATAATATCAAGATAACTTGAATAGCTTAGCAATAAGGGCCCACTGTCTCTCACAGATGAATGATACAACTACGCTGGAAATTTACTGGATTTCAGCTTTTGAGCAAGGTCGACTTCAGTATATTCGCTCATATTGTCTAGTATTTGGCTAATATCATTGTTTGTGAGAGGCATAGCTTCAACATCTTTTTCCTTTCCAGAACTGTTAGAAAATATGCCAAAAGTGTTGGGTGAGTCGAATACATCCCAATAATACAATTTTTTCAGATTTATCAATGAGTTGCATAACTAGCTTCAAAAGTACGACTAACAGTATCAGCTTGGTCAGAGAAGAAAGATTTTTTGTTAATCCTTCATCACCATTCTCATCTAAATACTCGAAGTAATTTAAATCTGAATTTCATACGCAATATGCTTCAACCTCGACTCCCATCACGACAAACTCGTTTTATTAATTTGTTGGGCAATCATAGTTGGCGTCAGGTGCAGAAAGGTAACTGTTCATCAAGGACAGAGAACATGAAACCAAATTTCGAATAATCTTCTGAATACTGACGAATTATTTTATTGGATATGTTTCTCCTTCTGGTCTGTGATTGAAATAAATAAATGGGATAAATCTTAAGAAATGTTATACACTACTAAAATGTAAGACTTCGAATGTACCGCATGAATGAAATGACAATGTTGCACTATAGAAATTTTGCAGTAGTCCAATAAATAAGACACATTAATAATAAGTCAATAAGTAAACAACGTTGGTTCGTTTCTACAGCATGCAAATACTAATACACGGTTTAAAATAGCTGACACAATGCATGCATCCCCGCAGGAAACAATCAAAAGCTAGTGCACTAAGCAGCATTGACGTGACTTCATGAATACGAAATTTTTCCGGACTTAGAACCTGTTCATTGGTTCTTTCATGAATAGTCAATTCATTACTTTCAAACTAAATGCCATTTCATGGTTGCAATGAGGGTGACACTGTGCAGTGGATGAACATAAGTATTTACATAGCCATGTTTTGCCATGTTTAAAAAAATTATGCTTATTTTAGGGTAACAAGTAATGAGAAACCTACTAAAAAACATTTTACAAAACGAAAATTCAAGACTTAAATTTTTCTTTACAGCTAAAAAATCAAACGAACAAAACTCACCATGGGATAAGACATTTGAGCAAAACAAATTCGACTTAAAAATATGGTTATTAGAGACTTCAAATAATAATATATTTATTTACAACATATTCGTGCAGCTTTGAAAAGCTTCCAGAAACATAAACGAGTAAATGCTGCAAAAGCGGGCGAAGACTAGTGCGATCTTCACCTACCCTGATTTTGTGAAAGAAAGATACTGCAAATGTGAAACGTCAAAAATTTAAAGAACTTGCTCGAGTCTTCCGAAAGTAGATGGTGTACGATTTTCCTTTTATTAATTTTGAGATGTTCCATTTTTTCTTTAAGATAAATTACAAACTAAATGACTACAAACTAAGCTTTCCAAATACATTTTGCTATGTGTGTGGCAATTGCAGTTAAAAAAAATAAACTGGTTGCATTTGTTGCTCTACTTGGGAATAGTTATCATTCTATGGTTCTTGGCTACTCTTTACAAGGTGGGATACAAAAAAGTTTTATTTTTTAAATACCTATAACTGCGTAACTAATGGTCGTAGCAACTTTGGCATGATCTCATTTTCACAGCCATATATTATACTTTGATGAGGTAATACCATTTTGTATTCATAAACATATGTAGATAACACACAGGTAATCGAAAAGTGAGGATGATTTTTTTCGCCATTGTGCGAGGGTAATTCTCGAAGCACAATCTGTGATTTTACTTACATAAAAAAAGTGAATATAAAAAATAGTGACAGGATATGACTTTTTAAAGCAAACTATTTACTTTTTACTTAAACATAAGTGTATAATAAATCCATTATAACCAATGACCACCGTTGTTTTTGAGGCATTTCTGACATCGGGCTCACATTTCTTGCATTGAGTTTCTAATAATTTTAATAATTTTTTCTGTGGGGTCACCTCAAAGATAAAGTTTGTACAACACCTCAAACAGACCTAAAAGATTTACGTAATCGTATTATTCACAATGTCAATGAATCTAAAAACAATCCAAGAATTAAGAGAAAATCAATGCGAGAAACGAGAGTCCGATGTGAAAAGTGCCTCGAAAACAACGGTGATCATTGGTTATAATGGGAACATTATGCACTTATTTTAAAATAAGAAGTAAATATTTGCCTTAAAAGGTCTATTATCTTTTCTTATATTTATTGTTTATTTTACGTAAGTAAAATCACAGATTGCACTTATAGAATTACCCTCGTGCAATGACAAAATAAATCATAGATTTCGATTACATGTTCGTAAACTACGTCTTTGAATACAAAATTGTTTCATCGAATGAAAGTATAATGAATGGCAGTAAAAATTAGATCATGCTGAAGGTGTTACGACCATTAGTTGCGCAGTCATATTTATTTGGAAAGAAGGTAACTTTGTTGTATAGTCCTCCCTGAACATAAGGTTGAATATTATGATGTTATGAAAGAACTTTTCAATGAAATAAATTTCACCGAATTCAAATGGGATGTTTGTGATGATTTCAAGATGCTTGCATTTTTGCTTGGCTCTCCAAAGGCATGCACGAAGTATTCATATTTTCGTATTTTTGCAAGAAAAATGATCAATACATACCCCAAATTCGTCTTACGCTTCCAAAGCTATCTAAGGCTTCAATCAGAGGTGACATATTTTTTAGGTCCGAAGTAAACGCAATGTCGTAGTCGTAGAAACTGGAAAGTATGATGACAAAAATTAAAAAATAAGAGTAGTGTATATTTCATGTTGTATATAGTTTGTGCATTCTTAGGAAATCACAAGGATCGCAATTACTAATAGTTAATAGTAAAGGTTATTGACATCTTCAAGAAAATAAGTTGTCAAATGTCATTGAAAGTTTATTATTTTGCACTCTCACCTAGATTTTCTTTCCGAAAACTAGGATGATGTCAGTGTGGAGCATCGTCAGAGATATCAGTATATTGTAACAATGCAAAGAAAAATGGCATAAACGATGGGTTACCGCAACGATTGAATCTTGCACTGTAGAAGCTTGCACTTACTTTTCGGATACTTTTTTGCATGATGGAGACTTGCACCCAAAACAAGTACATATCTCTTAAGAGCCGTATTTTTTCAATTGTTTTAGGAAAATGGGGATTTCATATTTCACAAACTTGACTTGCGAGAAAAAACTGAAATCAGTTATGGATTCTACCCCCAGAAATTAGTTAATGACAGCTGTCAGACCAATCTCAACTAAAATTGTGTTTCCCTGCGTTATGTATGGTCTTTAGCCAAAAAATATGAAAGTATACACTCAAGAAAATCTCAATCATCAACTCACTTATAATTTTATGAATAGAATTATCAAAGCATTGACAATGTGGAGTTTTTGCTTCTTTTTCCTCCTAACTGAAATTACATTTCCTAAATATATTTTAATACATGAAAAAGTTGTAAATGTTGTGCAAATATCGTTACAATAATATAACACGTTGAACCAAGAATGTGACGTAAAGAAAAGTTACAAATATAACGAGACAATATGAAATGACGAAGTAATATAAATACACTGCTGGTCAAAATGATAAGACCACACAAGATCTCAGCGTTTAGATTATATGCATTTACTTTGGCGGAATTTTTTTCTTCAAACATATCAAAGGCGAGTGTAAAAAAAATTAATAGGAAAGATTTTCTGGAAATGTTATCCCTAACATTTATTCACCAGGAAATGAGAGGCATCTCAGTATGTCTGATCATAATTATAAGACCAAGATAGAAAACGGTTTTCTTTAATAAAATGTAAACAAATCAGAAAGTTGCACGGAAGAGCTGATGAGGTGAGGATGTATGTACGTGGCTATTTACTAAAGCTCTCAAAGAATTTCTATGTGGCTAGAGGATAAGTTTTAACATATTATGAGTTGGGTAGAATTGTGGAACTCGAAAAACGTGGCATGTCACATGGAGTAGTCGCAAGTGAACTAAATAAGAGTAAATCTGTCGTCACAAATTTCTTGAAAAATCTTCTGAATATGGAACGAAAAACTCGACCTATCGCCCCAAGAAGATCACTCCTGCTCATTAAAGACGTATAAGAAGGAAGATTAAGAAGAATAAAAACATAAGTCCAAGGCAAATACTGATGTAGACTGTAGTTTTTGTACAATTCGGTGACATTTAAATAATAAGGTTTTAATGATTTGAAATGATTGCAGAAGCCCCGTCTTCTTCTTTGCCATAAAGCCTCCCGCATGCACTTTACTGCAGATTATCAAAAATGGTATGTACAAAATGGTAGAAATTTGTTCTTTCTGACGTAAAGAAGTTTAACCTCGATGGCCCTGATGAGTTTTAGCACTACTGGCATGACAAATCTGTTCCAAATGAAATTTATTCAACAAGGCATAACGGAGGAAATGATGGTGTGAGGAGCTTTCTGTTTCAATGGGATGCTTGAGTTACAGCTTGTGGAAGCTCACGAAACGTCTGCCGGATACGTCACCATGCTTGAACGTGCTTCTATCTTCATTGAGTGTCCTATGATGTGTGGAGACAACTGGATTTTCCAACAACACAATACAGCTGTCCACAACGCTCGCTTTTCGAAATAGTTCTTTGGTGTCAATAATATCCAACTCTTGAACCATTCATCTTGTTCTCCAGATCTCAACCCGATCGAAAATCTTTGAGGATGAATGGCCAAAGAAGTCTATAAAGATGGATGACAATTTGAGACCAAAGAGGGTCTTCGTAAGGCTCTGTTCGATACTTAGGGTCAAGTCCCAGTGGACCTCGTACAAAAGCTTGTAACCAGCGTGCCCGAGCGAATTTGTCAAGTAATCAATAATAATGGAAGATACACTAGTCTTTAAAATATTATTGCAAAGTTTTATGTAAATCTATTCATAAATCTATTGGTTGGTTTTATAATTCTGACGAGCTGTATATAATTAGAGCTTCATTTCTGTTCTTTTTCCGCGATAAAATGTGAAAGGATCTTCTTGTTTGCTCATCCATTCGCAACTCGTCTTATCATTTTGACCAGCTCTGTATATATATATATATATATATATATATATATATATATATATATATATATATATATATATATATATATATATATATATATATATACAAGCCTATTCTACGTACAGTATTTTCCATGACTTATTTCAAATATCTGGAGTTATTCCGTTCATTTCATCGATGACGTTTTTCAACTCATAGAGAGCATTAAGCGTATTAATGTAAACCTTTTGTTTAAGTTATCCCCATGGAACAAAAATCTGGAGGGGTTAAACCAGGAAAACGTAATGCCCATGGAACGTCACCAAAACATGAAATTAAATAACCAAAAATGGCAGCTCTTAGTATGGCCATGTTTTCTCGTTGTATGCGGTGTCACCCTATATTGTTGAAACAAAAAATGTTGCATGTCCGAATCTTCTAGTTGTAGCAACAAATATTCCTGTATTATTTGTCTGTAGTTGTCTCTTTTATCTGTCAAGGTTGCACTATCAACATCCTCGAAGAAGTATGGTCTAAACTCTAATGATTTTTGTATTTTATGCCACACCACATGGTAACCTGTGCATGAAGTGGTTGCTCATGGATTATTCTAGGGTTTTCATCACACCAGAACCAGCAGTTTTGTTTATTAACATTCTCACTGATATGGGAATGGACCTCATCAGACATGATTTGGAGTGTTGCAAAAGTCTAATCATTCGTAATGCATAGCATTGCACGTACGAAGTCCTTTCTTTGTTGATGGTCTGCAAACTTTAACAATTGTGTTACTTCAGTTTTGTTTGGAAACAGATTTAAATTTTTTGTTATGATGTGTCGTAATGATCGTGAAATTCCTAATTGACTGGAACGTTGTCCATTCAACGTTTTCAAATCTGCTGCAACACTCAATGAAACATATTAAATTACACATGTATTTCGTATTGATCTCGGTCTGCCAGAACGTTTTTTGTGTGCTGTTGAGCCGAAATCACTGAATCTGAAAATCATTGTAATAATGTAATATTTGGAAGGCACTTGTTGATTAAATGTTCTTGTGGAGTCCCTCTGCACTACAATTAATGATCCATTGCGAGAGAAATATTTTTCCACTCTGTTTGCTTGTTGGTCCTTGCTGTATTTGTGTAAATCGGGTAATTGTGTAAATTTTCATCACAAATATGCTTTAAATATGCATCATTGAATAAATTTTCAAGTTTTTCTCATGCATTTCATATGTAACTAATTTTTATAGATGTATAAGCTGTGTAATATATGCTCAAAATGGTGAACTGGCTTTTGCACCGCCATGTATAATAGAACGCAAAGTACTCTGCCGCCTGACATACGAGTAACTAAGTGGCCCGCTTTCCAGAACACCTACAATGCACACAAGAAGGCATAGTCGTAGTTTATGTGGAGCTCGTGAAATCGAAAATCAGAATTCTGATTAACTCCTGCAGTATTTGGAAACCTTAAGCGGTAAAGTCTAAAATAAATCCAAAATAGTTATCACAACAAGCGTTTCTTTACGAATAATGGACGTGAGTAATATTTCTCAGTAAATCAATGTAGCAAAAACAAAATGTGCACAGAAAAATATATCATCTCTTAGACCTGACGTCCCAAGACAACGGATACCCTTATCTCTTCAAAAAATATGGCATCCATCTGAGTGAAGTTGAAGAAACCTGAGTATGACAATGGCGTTACTGCCTATTGCCATGGTTGAACAAATTTTTGCTACTTGACAAAACATCTCGACGACACTCTAAGAAGGATTCGGAAGAAAAACCTCAATTTTAACTCTGTCGCCAAGATTTAGAAGCTTAGAGGTTTCAGATATAATAACACTGCGGAAATGAGTTCGATCCCACAGCTGCGTGAGGTTTGACTCTGAAAAGGAAAAAAGATAAAATTGGCAATGTACGAAATTCGACCGACCATTTGACCAATTGAAGGAGAAAAACCGAAGGAAATTTAACGACCAAATCCCAAAACTTTCAGAAACATTGCCAGAAGCAAGATTAGAATTTCATTTTAGTATGAAGAGTTGGACATAGTAACTTTCTGTCGAAAAGAAGTAGGTTAAGAACATTTTCTGTTTTGGACTAGAATTGCTTAGAACATAATAATTTAGTGACACCTTAGTGCATATTTTGTCAGCTCATGAAACTTCAATAAGAACGAGTGTTGCTGTAGAAGATGGATTATTTATGAAAATAATTTTTTTTTTTGCAAAGTTAAAAATGGAAAATAGTTATTTTGCAGGTATATGATTTGAGTATGTCAAGTTTGATAAAAACATAAACAGTTAGATGATTTGAAAGTCAATCCAGTCTACCTTACTAATGTTTTTTTCCTTAAGGAAAACCGTTCGCGTGTGTTCGAATGGATTAATTTTGTATTACGTAAACGAGAAATTAGCGATACATGTCATTGGTATATAACATTTTTCAATGCGCTAAGCATATATCTTAGAGCTATCTAGCAAACCGCTCTCACGCAGTCAAACTAGAAAACACAATTTCATTACCCATACAAAACGATTTCGGTGTTCACAAGGTTCTATTCTCGGTCCACTTCTGTTCTCAATTTTTATCAATGATTTTCCATCCATGCCGTCAATCACGAGAATTTCTATGTACGCAGATGACGTACAAATTGCAATGACAAGAGCGCCGGCCAAACTATCTCAGACAAAATCAAATGCTGAAATACTTTTAAAACACGTAAAATCATGGTACGACCAAAATGGTCTCAAGCTTAACGCAAACAAGACACAGTGCATCATTTTTGGTTCCAAGAACACAATAAAAAAGCTCCCGAATTTAACTTTAACGTT
>VCRD01000048.1:378840-427043 GCA_006783055.1 Trinorchestia longiramus
TATATATATATATATATATATATATATATATATATATATATATATATATATATATATATACACAAATATACATAGTGCGTTCGTACAAAAAGATGTGAAATAGATACAGTGATATAGCCTATTTAGACCTTAATATTCTAAAACAATTTATTTGAAAAATTGAAAAACACTGTTCAGCTTTTTTGATAATAACTAAATAAATACGTTGAATATCTATTATATCAATTTTCTTTCTCTACAGAGATTTTAAAACTATTTGCAAATTACTTATATTTATGCAAATTTCCTGTCTGTTTCCACCTTGAGAAGCTGGGCTACCACTATCACCAGCTTGGTCGACTGGTGAGCGAATCTGCTTTCGAGCGGGAAGACCCGGGTTCGAATCCCGCTGTCGACATGGTTGACGCGGCTAGAAATACGGCATGGGACTTGGGTAAAACAACCGAATGATTATCGAAGTAATTATCCGACCCAAGAATGGGCCAGAAGGTTCGTTCCTATAGCCTCATTCTATTCTACTCACTACTACCTACATGGCGTAGCTTATCTGAGTGTGAGAATCGCTGTTCTGAAAAAGTGGCAGTACGAGCTCGGTGTAAGCGTAGCCATCACAAGAAGCACGCTAAAACTTTATATCTATCCTACATGTTGAATGCATTTACTAACGGTTTTGATTTTAAAAAATTGAATTATCAGTACGTTAACTCCTTTTGATTTTTTCCTCTTTTCAGTTGATGTTTCCGTTTACGGATGTAGCTGTGTATTGAGGGCCATCATTGATTGTTAAGTGGAGATAGTCTTCAGAGAAAATTGACTACAGTCAACCAGTTAGAACATACATACTATGAGGACAAAACGAGAGTTCATTTTATATCCCCTAAAACAGTTTCAGTTCCTAGAAATCATTCAATTTTTTCCTTGTTAAAGACTTTAAAACTTATCCCGCGCAATCCAATGATGGATAACACATACAGATTTATTAGTCTAAACTAATGTAGACTGCCAGAATTTTCATTTCAAAGTTCATTTTCTACTTATTTTTATCATTGATTTCTTGGTATTCGCACATGTATGGATTTTTCTTCGTTTTGAGAAGGTTTGCAGTTTGAAGAAGATCGGGCTTGGATTTGCCCTGTCTTCTCTTCGTTCGATGTTCCGACTATAATTTCTTACGTGGAGTTCATTTTATTCTTCAGTTCATCGCTCATTCATTAAACGGTTATTGGTGTCAAGATGAAAGTTTTATGTATAATAGTGAAAATTTTGACAGAGTTCTCATGAGACCAGTAATTCTCACCTCATGTTGTCAGTAAAGTTTTGCATCCTTCTGGAAAAGAGACTGTAATCATAATGACCGGAAACCAGTAGTAGGTAGTTGTTAGATTTTGCACATTCTGGGCACATTAATAATGACACTTTCCTATCTGTGCAGAGCGGTCTTCTATACGTCTATAAAATCCTTCTGTTAGAGTACCGCCGTTTCTGTAATTGAAGGGTGGAAAGCACTAGTGGACTACTTGCATTTTTTCCCATGGTAAATATAATATATTTTCCACGGGAAAAAATGCAAGTAGTCCACTCCCGTGCTGTCGCTAACACAGCGCAGACAGAGGCGATTACGATCCAGTAGTTTACTATATGAAGGGTGGACAGCACTAGTGGACAACTTGCATTTTCTCCTGTGGGAAAAAATGCAAGTAGTCCACTAGTGCTTTCCACCCTTCAATTGTCTGCGGTAGCTAAACTAGGAATATAATAATAATAATAATAATTTCTGTAGTTGTGCTGGTGGATAACCTATCTGTTGTACTACAGGTGAACATGCAGAGGAAGCTCTGTGAGAATCTCTATGTGTAATTTCAATTGGTTAATCAATTAGCTCCCGTTGTTTTTTCAATAGTTTTAATAAGTTCAGGTTCATTGTCAATTCATAACTGCTTACTACGGAGTGTCCCCGCCGACTGAAGCTGAAGCTATAGTTTTTGATTTTGTAGATCAATTGTCTCCGAGGGGCCACCCAGCACTTCAAGTTTTGGCCTTAGTTTTTGAATTTCACGAGATTGATTTTTAATGAGTGCTGACTGTTCATTGCAAGCATATCAAAAGAAGCAATCTTCCATACTGTAACCTCTCATTTTGAACAATTGTTTGTTTAACCTAGCCTGACAATTTTTAGAGTTTTTCAATTTCGATTTATAAACTGATTTTCTATTTTGGTTTTTTCTATACTCTCTTCCATATCTATGATCCGTTCCATGTACAGTTTTCGTTGCTCAATTGGTCAGTGTCTATTCACGGATTTGTTCATTGATAGTAGCCATTGTTCAGACTCAACCTACAAGGCAGGATTGCCAATGATGTAAAAAGGAACAGTTCAATACTCGAATTTTCTACATGATATTCTACCTATTTCCCATTTAGATAGTTTACTAGTTCCTATTTCACATCGACATTATAAGCCTGAAATAGAAAATGACGAAGGTTTGAAAGGAGAAAAACCAAACAAGCCTTCCACGCCATATGATCCAGATTCTGAGGAAAACACGATGAGGATTGAATAATCTCATTTGTGGACTAGACTTGTCAAAGGACAAGACAGAACTTCGAGGGTCAAGACCACAGCAATGGAATCTTCTTAAACTTGATGTGGGAGTCTTACAGTAAAGTGAGCGTCAGAAGGATCTACTCCCTTTTTTGAGAAGAAAAACAATCTGGTAGTTTGTTGCGACCTAAAGGCTTAATGAAATGTTTGAATTTGAACCACGATCAAACTGAATTAAGGCTATTCATACACTTCTCCAAGCTCAGTTTGCAGCTATGTTACTTCACAACGGTAACTGTTTTCCTTCTATTCTATTCATCATGCGAAAAATATAATTGAGTTATTAGGTCATTTTAGCCAATTCTGACTTGGAAGTTGAGATTATGTGTAGATAGTAATTTATATCCTCCGCATCTGTGATATATATATGTAATAATGCTACCATTTCTTTTCAAGCCAGTCGTAGAAGCTGACACAAAGAGATGAAGAGGCTGTTATTTCTCTTCGTTTATGTTCCTGGCTGAAAGATAAAGCACGGGAGCAAATGCACTCCTAAAGGCCCCTAAATCTTAAAAATGCATACTTTTTCAAGTAACTGGAGTGAATGCAAAAAGTCTAGATTGTTGCTAGATTGTTGGAAACATCATTTTACTCATTTACCAGCAACCACCTCTTTGAAACAGTAGGATGATGGTAACAATATAGGACTTAGTTTTGTGATATCATAATGTCTTAAGTAATGAGAAGGTTTAGCCATTTTATAAGTAAATGATTTCTCAAATTCACAGTAAAAGAAAATAATGGTACCTAGATTTAAATATACATATGTAGCAAAATTTTGAATGAAAATGTAGAATTTCGGAAGTAATTATGGTGCATTATTGTAAAAACATGATAACTAAAAAGATGTGATAATACAGAGTGCAGCAACATAACTTTCTTTTTTCATAGCTTTCTGAAAGGCAAAAAAGGAAGCTCTGTATGTGCAGTGTAATGAAAAATGATGTCGTGTGTGGAATCTCTTCCAATGTACTAGGCTTAGAACTTTAGGATTTTTGAATACATAAAATAAAGTCACTGTCGATGCTATCGTTATGAGTCTAAGATTAGAAATGTCAAGAGCATGTAGCATAACTATTCAACTAACATACATTAGTCAAAGTAGGTATACTGTAGTTGATCAAAGGTGTATAGGGCACCACCTGATTCTAGCATGATCACAATAAGATGCCAAGTCGGTTACTATGTTTGCTTCCGTTTCCGTTGCACAACGATAGTATAGGAATTTGTGTTTATAATATTGTATAAATGAGAATGGAAGTAGCTGACAAATAGATAAAATCTGTGAGACTATTTGAAGTATTGAAATATATGCAGGTAAGGTCTGTTGAAGTATGAAGAGAAAATGGAAAAAAGTAGAAGTATTCAAGAACCCCATCGTAGCACACTAGTGAAGAAGATATATTGAGTTCTGTCATGAAAGCAAACAAAAAGGAAGTGGAAATAAGCGGTCGAGTAGAGGGGAGAGTGTTTTCTGTTTGGTGAGTAAGCAGAGGGGTAAAATTGAGCGCATTTAATGCTAAATCTTATCGAATAAAACAGAATCAAATCTTACACTTGAAGCTACTCATTATGAGAGGTTAAGATAAAGTGACATGTGTTTGTATTATACCAGACAGGGTTTCTTGACTGCATGGTGCGTGAATAAATTATGTAAACTAGATCAACATGGGAAAATATTTGGAAACCTTTTATTTCAAGTATAAGCTCAGCAAATCAAAAGCTACTAATTTTTGAACTCTAAAAGTTCTATTAGATATGAATGTGTGACAAAGTATATCCAAAAATTACATAGGCTTTCCGAGACGCTCCATGTTTTCGAGTTTGAAAGATATATAATTACTGTCCGGTAATAACAAAATACTTGTTTCGGTACGTTCATTGAACGAAGGTATTGAAAACATACCTTGCAAGAGGAAAATTTACATAAAATATTAACTGATATTAGTATGGATATTTTACTTATTGGGAGACACACAGCTGGTTATTACAGAGTACGGTACACTGTTGTGTTTCGTTACAATTAGCTAGGAGCAGGAAAGTCGCCTCCACCAAGATCCCATAATGAGATTACCCTTCCATTAAATACGCATTCAAAACATTGCAATGAACTTTCTCAAAAAATGTTGGTAAATGGTCCGATTTCAATTAATTTTATTCCTAATGGTTGTTGCGTACTCATGATGAAAATTAGCAGTGTAATATGTTTGATAAGTTTAATTTCTAGATGTCTATAAGGACTAAGGTTTAAAAGGAACCCTGATTACAGAATAGATTGATTTAACCTAATTTCCATTTTTTTCGATACATTTTGATGCGCTAATGTTAGAGCCAGGAATCTATGGTTTTCTTGTGATCTACCCGAGCACAATTTTTGTTCGTGTTTTGTCTTCCTGTTCTCTCTTTTGGTAATGCCTGCTCGTTGGTCGCTTAACCAGTGCACATGGTTCAATTCCCTTGGTACATTATAATGAGAGATCTATGAAAATGAAGAAGTTGAAGGTGTAACCCACATAGGTTGTTAGTTGGCAATGCTGCATTGTGTAGTTTGTATAGTATTAAATGTAGATGTGTCATGCCTGAGAGTGATGCCTCTCTTGTGTGAGGAAGGAATTGCAATGTAACAAAAGTTCTGCTGCCCTTATCAGGTTGTAATATGTTTATTATTGCCTATCTTATTGTGCATCAATTTGTTTGCTGAACCTAACAACATTGAGGTATACAAACTACAGCAAAAGCTCCACAGAACTGCTTCAGTAAAACATCCATCAAAAACCACACTCAAGGGGTTCTCCTTGATCAAAAACTCAAGACAATATGCATTCATCTAGTAAATGTAACTCAAAGCTAGAGTTAGGCTCATGATTGGTATGCGTATGAACTGCGACACCAGCCTTCCTTTCCGGATATTGTTTCAACTGATTCTTAAGTTTTCAATAGTCTACACAATTAACTCGAATCAAAACCCTGCACTCCATAGACCTAATAATTTCGTAATATGGATACAATATAACCAATAATTTCTTAAAATTTATTGCTTGAATCTGTCATTCTGAAAATTGAGTTTTAAATTCCTTTCGTGAACTAAATAACATGCACAGAGTTTGAATTCACTCTGGGTGTGTTATTAAGTATAAGGAAGGAATTTAAAACTTAGTTTTCAGAATGACAGATTTAATTAAATAAATATACAAGAACATCACGCACAAACTAACTTGACCAGATATTCATAAAAATCCGATTTAGATGCGTTAATTCACGAAATTATAATAAATTCCTATTTTTAATTGATGTGCAAAGCATTATAAAATAATTATTTACCAAAATATTACAGAAAGTTCCACTAACGAGCATAACGAGGTGTAATAAGCATCATCATTGTTATTCTCATTTTCACAGCAGGATGTAAACACTGAAGCACGGGGCTTTGATTTGAGGCAAAATATTATTTACTCCATCAAGTCTGGTAATAGTTTCGGAAATATTTCAACTGTTTAACGGCATCGAGATCTACTGTGCAATATTTCATCAAAAATTTTAAAAAGTTTTGTAAGACAGCGACTTTGCCTGAGTGAGGAAGACCGTCGAAATTGTCCATATGAACTACGCACAAACTATGCCGCGAGGTTTATATGAACGCATGAGTTGCTTTGAAAAATATTGCCACAGACTTGGAAACATAAGATATCACTATAAGTGCCCGTAAATTTAACTTTGGTTACATAGGAATGGTTAGCATAGACATATGCAGGCCACGATGGACGCCCATTTACAAGCCACGTTGTTTTACAGGAAACTTAAATTTGACAAACGCTCTCTTGAACAAAGAAAATTGCTTTGCTAGCAAGTGCTATGGAGGGAGGAAACATAAATTTAATCATTCATGCCAGAATAATTTTATTAAGATCTGGTTTCAGATATGTGAGGTTTTTCTCCCAGAGAATACAGTGACAACTGATAAACATGTAGTGACTATATACATGTACAGTAACTGCACGACAATAAGCCATAACATAGGAGTAAATCTGTGACTGCGTGTCCGTAAAAAGAAAATTATCGTTTTTCATGGCTATCTGTTGGTCCTCACATAAACTTGAAAATCTACGGTGAGAATTTAGAGTTCGAACACATCATTGGATTCCAGAAAACTGTCAACAATCAGAACACGTAACATTCGAAAAATGAAATAATATCCCGGGACAAACAAGCTTAAATTTCTTTGAAAGTATCAAAACTGTTCGATGCAATATATGAAAATGAAAGGTCGTGTTACTGACTATGAATATTATTATTGTGTTCTCTTGTTCTACCTGTACGAATATTTTTGTCAATTCATTTTTGAATAATGTTCATGCTAAATTTGATAAGTAACATCTGTCTTTTTAGAAACTGAGTTTGAAATTCCGTTAAATGTAGTTAATAGTACAGGTCTATAGATTTTTGAGCCACATGACTATTAAATTCTGAGAAATGACTGAGTGTATTAAACATTGGTGGGTGCTCGAATAATAAGAAACATTTGAAACTGGAACAAGAGTGACGAATTGTAAAAAAACGTTAGAGATTAGGTGGGACAAGAAAATTGAGCAAACAACGGTGTAATATAAGCCTATATATTCATTTAAGAGCAAGAGTGGAACTTATTTTATGCGACCTGACATTATGAAGACACCCACACGAAGTTTTAGCCTGAGACAACTCATGCTAAAGAAAAATAATTCAACTGCTGTACATTGTGATTCAAGAAATCACCTAGTTAGGGTGTACAGAAATCTTTTCGATTTTGTTTTTACTATTTAGTTCATGAAATGTCTTTTCATGCTAACAAAAAATTTTTTCGTAGAACTTTCAGAAATCGCATTTGTCCATTTAGTACCTTTCCAGAAATTAGTAGTCAATGAATTAATTCAGAATCAAAATAAATAAACAGTTCAGTTATATATATATATATATATATATATATATATATATATATATATATATATATATATATATATATATATATATATATATATATATATATATATACATATATATAAGTACAACGTTTTGCACTAATTTTGAGAATTGATAGATCTCTATCATCGCGTTTCTATTCAAGGTCGTCCTAAAATAAAAAATAAACGCCAATCCTTGTTTTTTTTTGCAAAACATATAAGCGATTATGGTTGACAGCACCATTTTGGTAGATTTTGAGTAGGCATGATGCGACGCACTCGCATTCATGCGCACATCTTGTTTGATGTATACAGCAGGAAATACGCAGCAAAATATTAGCCTAATCTGTTTATTGACCTTGACTGCTGGTTAATTGAGTGCTTTCAATGTTTTCGCATACGTTTAAATGATTTCATAGGGGCGAAATCAGCACATGATCCAATTCTGCAACTAAGTGACGTTGATGCTTGTTTGTTTACGGAAAATGATATAATTATAGAAGAGTTGAGCCCTCAATGTAGCAAAGCCCTCAATGGACACTGAAACCAACAAGTTTATTAATATCGAAACCTCTTTTGAAATGAAAAAGGCGTAGTCGACAACGTCAATTTTCTTCATATGAACTGATACATCGAAGGTTGTTTTAGGCGATGTCTTGTAAAAATGATCTTTGCACTCACGCTCTCATCAGGAAAAGGCATTAGAACGATATCATTCCCCAACTAAAAAAATTTTTTGGTCATTGGAGGGGAAAACATACTCTATTAAAGGTTTGTCCAAAAAGCCATACGTGTTCTTAGACTTGAAAGCAAAGAAGGGATCTGTTTTGATTTATTTTTCGTTCTGATTTTATTTGGAATTAGGAGTATACAGAAGTAGTCAGAATTGAAGAACATTTAGTAGCTGACATAGCTACTGCTTTGAAGTTATAAAAGATCAGCTGGTCTTTTAGTTGTTCAATTGGACTTTTGGGAGACAACATGACAGATCTTAATGAAGGATGTTTGCTGAGCCTTAAAGGCCCTCAAAGTTGTGGTAGTAAACAGGCGGGAGTACGTTGTGTTGACTTCCACACAAACGCTTGATTACCTCGGCCTTGGCTGCCAAGTCCCTTTCTTTGATAATTCTTTCAGCGCTCGTTCAAAATCAGCAGACTTATACTGTTAATCATGACTCGCAAACCTAGCCTTCATATTTACTGAAGTTAAGCCCACAACTCCAAGAAAGTCTGATAAAAGCAATATTTTAGCCAGTGTTCAAGAAAGATTCCGAGAGCTTTAAGAAAATACAGCTTGCTAATTGGTTTACCTGCGCAATTGAAGGCTTCTTTCCATACCTTTTCACTAGATTATAGAGCCCTGATTCTCTCATCGCTATTCTAAATAACAAATGTGGTTCGCGCAAAACTGTTGTAGTCTTTTGTGGCTAAGGAATTGATTTGGTAGGATTTCTGGTAATCACGTTTTTCAATTCTGTATTATTTAATCTGTAATATGTTATTCAAACTAGACGTCTCCAAAAATTGGTTCCTGTATAACTTATTTTCAACTAAAAATATTGAAACGGTTTGCTGTTAAGAAATGTTGAGCTCACTTCGCTGTTTTGCATTAATTTCAAGACATACACTTAATTGATTCAAAGTGTATGTGTATTCTTTTTTCTAGAGTATTTTTGTATTCTATCATGCCCTAAAATATGAAAATCTAAATTTTTTTTCACGCGTACGTTAACCCAGCGATTAATAGTTGGCAAATTTAAAATCAAAATTAAATACTGGAAACATGTTTTCAATTTCAACTCTTCGAGCAAGTGTAATTTTAATATTATGCCAACAGTTCTTCGTAAGACTAGGGTGTTTTTAGAAACATGATTCATTGGTACAATTTTACTCATCAACAGGAAAGTTGCTTAAATACTTTTAAGCATCTATAAAACATAGAGGGTGCTGCGAAGGAATACCGTAATTTCAACGTTAAATAATTTTCTGACCTAATTCTTCCATGACATAGCTTGATTTAGTAATTTCAAACATAGTGGTGGTCTAATAATCTCAATTAATAAGGTGGAGTCAATCTAAATCTCAAAAGGTAGACAAGGGTGCAAGGGACGGTAGACTTGTGTCCTTGTCCACCATCTTCGTAGGCGTAGGTTCGTCTTGAATTCTCTAAAACATTCCCATACACTACTCTCACTTATAAGGTTGTTACCGTACACTTTGCTCATTCTGCGCTAGATTTCGGAAGCACTACGTCTTTCTGTTTACAAAAACCGGATTACACTTCGTAACTAACATTTGGCGGGAGCATCAATTGTAGCGGTCATGTTCAATTGCCTGTACCTCGACAATCGGGCTGGATCCGTTTTGGTGATTATGCAACGAAATAAGTAATTGACTACTTTTTACCCTGCAGTACTTTTGGTACCTTTGCAGTAATTTTGCAGTACCCTTCAGTACTTTTGGTTAGAAACTTATGATGTTATGTAAAGTTGCTTTTTTTTGGGCCCACCTAAGATTAAAAAAACATCCCTCGTTCATCAAGTGCTAGCTTGACAGATGGATTGAAAGTAAAATTTGGTTGAGTGTGATGTCTAATTTAAAGGTCAAAATAAGAAGTACATCCGAATTTATGAAATGAAGGAAAATAAAATCTAAGCAATGTCTTCATAAGAATGCCTAAATGCATGGGAACATACGATACATTTTTCATAAATATTTCGTACGCATAAATTCAAATTTGCCGTTGTTTTCATTTGTCATTTTTTTGTACATCAAGGGAGAAAACCACTCAATTTCAAACAGGGACTAAAATCCCTCTATTATATTGACCTGAGAATGACGTCGAAAGTAGAAAATGCTATACTAGGAAAAGGGATTAACCATTTGTTCAATTTTATCAATTTTGCTCAGAGATAAGCTAAGTTTCAGTTTGGTATGGTTCATTTTTTGTTGATTACCACCAACGAATTCTCTCATACATGGATTTTTACAAAATCAAACTGTTGCATAAAGTTGGAGTCATCAATTCTGCATTAAAATACAGGTTAATCTGTCTATTACAGGTCTCATCCGAAGTACAGAAAAAGTAATATGAAATCAATTTTCAGCACATTTGGACGAATCTAACTTACTTATCTAAACCAGTATGTCTACCGAAAACATACCAGCACTCAACACGCTCTACTCAACATCACCGTAAAAATCTACTGTAACATTGACAGAAGGAATGTCACTCCTCTGCTACGTCTTGATTTTTCCAAAACTTTTGAAAGTGTCGATCACAAACGGCTTTTTCAAAAAATTCAAACTTAGGAATCGACACATAGTGATTTCAGATCTATCTATCAAACTTTTATCACGTAGTCTGCCTAGAAAACACAATATCACTATCCAAACGAAACTATTTTGGCTCTCTCCAAAGATCTATTTTCTGTCCATTTCTATTGTCTATAGTCATCAATGATTTTCTACCATGCATCCAAACACACTAATATTTGTATATGAGGATGTAAAAATTACAATGACAAGTGTTCTGGCTAAATTACCTATATCGAAAAAAATCGTTGAAAGCCTTTTAAAAACCTTGAAATCATGGTAAAACCATAAATAGTCATAAATTTAACAGAAGCAAAGCATAATGGGTTATTTTTTGTTCCAGGGAGACGATATGAAAGCTACCGAACTTAACTCTAACGTTAGGAAATAGTACAACCGCACCAGCTTGAAAGCGAAAAATTTGGGTGACTGATTTTTATAAAATGAGTCTTTCACATCCGATAAGGGGAAAACATCAAAAAATCATTGTAACTCTATCGTTTTTCACCGTGTAAAGAACATGCTTGACTAAAAACTAGTTTATTAGTCGTCCAATCTTCCGTATTATCGCACTTTCATTACTGAAACTTGGTCTGGGGACATATACCTATCAGTCTTCAAAGGGAGTAAGAGTCATGCATCAATTTTGCTGTTAAAGTAGTGTACAAATTGAATTTCAGATGGAGCGATAATACAAACCTTCTCATAAAAGAGTTTAACTATACTCCGATCCAACAATGACTACTCATTCACAAGGTCAGATATGTATCATATTCTAACGAAAGTTGTATTCACTTGTTGAGTTATAATTTTGGGCATCATTACATAAATTTAACTTAGAAATGACATTTATGTAATCCTCTACATCACTAAAATAATATTTTTTCTGTCAGGGTTTGCTAAAATAATAATAATAAATAACTGTTGTAGATCCAAATGTACACCCAAAGTAAAAACATTAAACATATTTTAGTGTTTGAATTTTCGAAGGACAATACATCAATTTCAGCAGCAAAATCTCTCGGAAACACTCACAAAACTTATGAGGTGAATAAAAATACCTGTAGAAGATAGTTTTCACCTTTCAAATAAAATGATTTCAGTCTAGATGACAAACAAAGAAAAGGACGTCCCAAAAGACTCAATTCTGAGGAATTGTAGGCTAAGCTGTCATTGATAAAAACCTTACCAGTATAACTAAAGAACTGAGCAATGAATTTGGGTTCTATCATTCTTCAAGATGTATGATTATATGGTTCACATTAAATTACTTATTCATTTCTCTATTGGTACTGGTAATATATATCATGGAAGGGATGAAATCCCTGTAATCTCGTTGGACGAAACTGGAATAATCGAACTGGTTAAACTGAACTTTTACAGATCTGAGTCCAGAGGCCATCTGAAGAGTCATTCCATCGTAGCATATTTTTCGTAACAGAATCCTAGTGCAACGGGTACGCTGAAGTCAGTGGGAGCTGGCAGAGCTAACAAAATGAAAAAAACTGAACATTCTGAACAAATATTCTCTCAGTCATGAATGCTATATAATATTCAAACTCATTGGATAAGTAAATGAATGACATAAAATACAAAGATATAAGAGTACATGAAAAATACACATGGCATATGTACCATTTGAGTTGAAGCTGTGTTTTTGAGAGAGAGTGTTGGCTATGCTTATTAATACACATGTCAACAAAGATCTTGCTACTCGGGTAATAGAGAAAGATTTACATTAAACCGATGATGATAATTTTGAATCTGTAATCAGAATTTTTCTTTTACATCAGGTTTCTGAGTTACAAGCATGTTCTTTAGTTCCGCATATGTGGAGTGTTGCTTCGGTTAGTACAGTGAGACGATGTGTTGTGTACATTTGATTCCTGGGTTCACATTATTAGATTTAATCATTTTGACAGTAGTGTTATAACTGTAGTGTTAAATCGGTATTATATATGGTGATTTATTGTTTTTCACATTTATTTTACAATTAATTCGTAACTAGAAGTATCATATATAACAAGATATTGGCCAATTAAATCCAGAACATTAATCGCCGAAGATGTTTGCATAACCCAGACAACATTTGTTATACATATCTTCGAGAAACAAGCAGAAAAATTTAGCTATAGGATTGAAAACTGCATACAAGTATTATTTTGGTAATAAAGTTGGAGACCAATATAAGCCCTGGGCACCTCACAAATTTTCACTGTGAGTTATAGGTATGGGGCACACACAGTGATTCAATGGCAACGGAAGGGTATGTCTTTTGTTGTACCAATGGTGTGGCGTGATCCAGTAAATCATGTTTCTGATTTCTACTTTTGTATAATAATATTAAGTGATTCTCAAATAAGAACAAGTCAAAAATTGTGTATCCATATTGTATGTAAGCTATAAAACCGGTCCCCATAATATGGAAATACCAATCCTAGTCTCTCCATCAGCTAGTGCAGTTAAAAATGATTCATCGCCTAAAGAGGAAGAAAACAATGATGATGAAATGCCTATAGGTGAGTCTGAGGAAAAGAGGATCCACTTAATGATGTAAGAGATGTTAAAGGATTTAGTGAGTGATTTATTGAGAGTGCAAAACTGTTGAGCACCAGGCGACAATAATGGAATTTCCTACAGCAGTGGTTCCCAGACTTTTTATCGCCACGGACCGGTCAAATTTTAATAATTTTATCACGGTTCGCTGAGAGGGGAAGTTGATAACCCTCTCGCAGCCGCTCAGCTCCCAGTTAACCTCTCGTCCATGGAAAATCACACAATCCCGAGATAAGTACAAAACAGTAAGTAAAATAGAAAGAATTAAATGTTTCGTGTGCGACCCGATACCTGGGTGTTGGGAACCATTATTCTAAAAGACGACACAAAAATATCAACTTTCCATAAGCACCATGAGACCTTAGCTGCTTTCTATAAAAAAGATGATGCTAGTTTTTGTATGGAAGTAAAATGTCTCATAAATTGGCTAGAAAAAGAGCATTTACCTAATAAACGGATACTACTCATCGATACAAGCAGTAGTAGCCTCAAGCCTGTGTTGCTACACAATGGCAACGCAAAATTTTTTATTCCTGTCGCACATATTGTTGAGATGACAGAGACATATGATTCAATGAAATTTATTTTGGAAGGTGTTGATTACTCAACTACATCATAAGCGGCATATCTGTCGTGATCTCAAAGTAATTTCTTTACTTCTTGAACTGCAGCTAAGATATAGAAAGAAGGTATTTTTTATATCCATGGAACAACCGTGATGACAGGAATCATTAGAGTACCAAGAAGTGACCCAAAGGGGAAGAACACACAGTTGGTCGATACAATGGGCAGCTCAAGCATAAGGTATATCAACAGAATATCTGTCTTCCACCCATTCATATTAAATTTGGCCACATTAAGAATTTTGTTGCAGCAATGTTTCATGATTCTGATGGATGTATGATAATTGATGCTAAACTTAAAGCAGACTTTTTGTAGGACCAGAGATCAGAAAACTGATTTTTTACAGGAGCTGAACAATAAACTCCAATCGAGTTGTTAACATGGGACTCATTTGCCCATGTAGTGCAGAATTTCCTTGGTAATTACGGAGCTGACAACTATGGAGAACTGGTGGACAATGAGATAAAGGCCTATCAAGCTATGGGGTGTTGAATGCCCCTTAAGACCAATTTATTGCATTCTCAATTAGATTTTTTCCCTTTCAATATGGGTGAGATCAATGACGAACATGGTGAAAGATTCCTCCAAGAAATTGCAAGGATGAAAAGCAGGTATGAAGGACACTTCGATGAATATTAGATAGGTGACTACTACCGGTCATTGCAGCAGGAGGACTCTATACCCACTACAAAGTAGAAGAACAAGAGTCTCAAAAATTTATAAATATATAGTTAGGGAAGTACTTCATTCTATATATACAATAAATATATTGTCTGAGTTCGCAAAAGAACGTACATAATGCCAAATAAGGTGCCCCCAACCCAAACCTCTGTCCAAAAATGTCTCAATTATTACCATAAATGTAATAAATATGCATCTATATATATATATATATATATATATATATATATATATATATATATATATATATATATATATATATATATATATATATATATATATATATATATATATATATATATATATATATATATATATATGTAATTAGCTACATTTATATAACTCAGGGATATTTCGTGCTAAGACAAATTTGAGCACTGATTATTATTCATTGCTCACAAATTAGTTTGTTGCTTTGATTTCTACAAGTAGCAGGGATAGAATTAACATTTGTTGGCTAGTGTTATTAACCACCTTAGCTTTTCAAGGAAATGCAACATCGGCAATCAATGCATTCTTAAATAACTTACTCAGTTACTCAGACGGCTGCTTTATCTGCAGTCATAGTCATCCAACACTATTTTTACTAGGGAAGATATCTGTAGCGAGCTCACTATCACGACAACAAACACAACAGACGAGTATAGGAAACTGAAAAAGACACGTTTACTGTCCTCGCCCTGACAATTTAATGGGCGCTCAACTAGTGTAGCAACCACACCGGCTTCATATCCAACTACATATTCTTCAAAAATATGTCCTTTTGAAGAACCCTTCTGTAGGAAATGCAGTCATTCGGCTGTAAACATAGCGCACAAATGTGGGAATCAGAAAAAGATGCCAGTACTATCACTGCCTCAAGATTTCAGCGGTTGTACAACTGCAGCAAACCCCCAGGACGTCAAAAATTCTCACATCCCTGTCAGCAGTCACTGATCAGTGAAGAGGTAGCATTCATTGAAAAAAAACACTCCCAGGAATGTGCAGCGAGGCAGTGCACGGTCTATCCCTTTGTACTTCGAACTTCGTGACGGATGGCTCATTGTCAACGGAAGAGATAACTTCATCAGCAATATAGTAGTCCATGCGTGGCGTAAATGTAAAAAAATCATTATCGCACGTCAATGGAGAAAATGAACATAATTTTCCAGAAACAGCGTGCTTCAAAATACGGAAAATACGATTAAATTCTTTCCTCAAGATATTTCTTGCTCAAATAACGTTTCTCAAGGTCGAAACAGACTGTGTTTTTTTAAATATTTATACTTGGCAACAACAACGATAGGATATCTCAGACAGGTATTGTTCAATTCCCACAGCTGGGCAATGTATATGAAAATTTATCATGTGATTTATACCTGCATCCTTTACAAAGAACATGCATTCGTTCGTGCATTCTTCATGATGTTGACAACAATTTCGCCATACATGTCTGCAGCTCTATTCAACAGACTAGCACTGGCCAGTAAATTTTAATTTTTCTGTTGACTTGAGTTTGAGACCTGTCCATGGGTAATTTGGGGTCACTGATTTTCTGAAAAGGCAATAGTTTCCATCTGATACGTCAAAGTATACCATATAGTTTCCTCTGATTATACCTATTACGACCAAGTAAATGGAAGTGGATACAGTAGGTATTATTCATGGAAAAAATTATTAGATCAATTTATTGTGTTCTAAATAATGATGCAGACTCGGTTCTGTTTAAAGAGTCTCAGCCACAGTTAATTTTTCAGTGAGTGAGGTTGTGAGGCTTTGTCGCTCATTGGTGCATGGAAGTTAATAAAGAGTAAAACTTAAAATACGTGCACCGTTTCCGTGTTCCTCGTCCTTATTCTATTTTATTTATGCATTCAGAATTTATTGAGGCCCACTTGATATGAAAGCAATTGTGTGTAATATAATTTTTTTTTAGATTCGTTCGTTGAAATAATATTGGTATGGCCTCATTAAGACGTGACTGTTTGAATTCCCTTGGTTCATTTCGTTATGTACACCAAGGTTATAGTTTGTTTTGGTTTGTTTTGGTTGTATTATTGCACAAACTAAAAAATGAATGAATTTCTCGGTGAAATGCTCATACCTGGTTTAGATCAAAATTAAATTAGGTGATTATGACAGAGCGTGGATCCTGCAAAATGTTTGTAAGCCATGTGTCGAAAATCTACGCCGGTGGGCAAAAGGCACAAGAAAACAACTAGGATTGTTCATTCGTGTGGTGATGGGGTGGCCAAAAATCACGTAAACGAATGTTAATCATGTCAGATTGAGAAAACATGATTTAAAATAAGAAATCCAAGCATTGATTCAGTAATTAGTCAATTTCTTCATTCACATAAAATTTCAGTAGCTGTATTCATGGAGCTTTTTTCACTGGTCAATGTAAGTGATATACGTGAATCTGATGTAAACAGTGAACTTGACAGTAATAAAAACTTTGTACATACATTAATCAAATCACGTGTAAGTTTCAACCAGTTAGAACTGAATGATTTAGTTAGAAACTTATTCTTGTAATTAGAGTTAGCAGAAATTTTAGCTTGTGGACCCAAATAAAAGAATTTGTTTCGTGAGAAAACTAATGTAACTTTTTCTCGGAAGAAAGAGAGAGAGAGATCTCTTGCGATTCCTTGAAACTGAAAATTATTGAATTTACTGTTGTGACGTGCCTCAACTGTTAGATCTGGCCGGTGTTTCAGACTACGGTCCAAGTGAATGGAGAGTTTACATAAATAGTTTATACCACATTCTAAAGTGGATGTTACTCCATAGTGGAAAAGTGTTCGGTGCGATTCGTTTTATTCACTCTGTAAACTTAAAAGGGAAGCATGAACAAATACAGTGAGGGGAAACAAATGTCTTCATATTTTAAAATTCTTTATTTGTTAAATTTCTGATGAACAAAAATGGAACATACTGATACTATACTGTATCTGCACACACATGCATCAATTAAGAATATAAAAAACTAAAAAATTGTGGTAAATAATAAAATTATATACAATTTTAAATATTTAGGGGCCGAAAAACTTTTCTTATAAAACTTAAATAAAAATGAATTCAGATTGAATGCTTTGTAGGGTAATCATTATTCAGTTCGTCTTGAATAAATGTTTTTCTGTAGGTTTAATCAATGATTTACATATTTTTTTAGGAGTTTTACCCCCTTTCTCGTTACAAATTTTCTTCAAAGCTGGAATGCCCCTTGGAGCTCTTGAATAGATTTTGAATTTCAAATAAGGGCATAAATTTTTAATGGGGTTTAAATCTGGTGATTGCCTCGGCCGCTTTAGTAATTTTAGATTGGGATTGACATCCTTTTATTAGTAGACTTCACCGTGCGCTTACGGTGGTTATTTTATTGTCAAACCCACTCTTCATGGAGTTGAAGCTTTTTACAGAATCACGTATATTATTGTTCAAAATATTTTGGAACACCTTTGCATTCATTTTGTCACGTATCACGTTTAAACTGCCAGTTTTATTTACAGAAAACACTCGCAAACCAAATTTTACAGTAGGAATTGTGTTCTTTGGCGAATAGGCTGTACTATTTCTTTTCCACACATGGCTACCTGTATTTCGTCCAAACAATTCAATTTTCGACTCGTTTGTCCATACAACATTTTCATAGAATGAACCAGGTTTTTTATGTTGAGAAACACATTTTAAACTCTCATTTTATGTATTTTAGTCAGCAGTGAAGTTTTTCTAGTAGAGAGTGAATTTAGTTGATCCCATGGAATTAATTGCTGATAGTTTACAGTGTAACACTCGTGTAAATCATTTCTGGTCATCATTGTATGATCTTCGATACTTCGTTTGATTATTCTTAAGGATCTAGGGTAAATTTGGCGTGGTGCAATCGATCTTATTTTGTTTTCAACAGTTCTTTATATTCATATCTATCAATAAAAGAAGCAATAGTAGAGAATTAAATTCTATGGTTCTCTGATATTTTCATGTAACTATTGCCAGCTTTCCACTCCTCAATAATCAAGGTTTTCACGAAATTTGCGAGTTCTTCAGCTGGTACCATTATTACGATACTACTGTTTAATTTCTTAGTGTTGAATGTACCAGCTAGTATTTGACATCTCAAGAGAACTACCTATAACAATTACTGAAACAAACGAGAAAGTTCTAGTAACAAAACCCGATCCAAACAGCATCTCATGTCATCTAAATCAGAAATTTGTTCTGTGCAATTACTTTTTCCGCCCCTAAATATGCATTATTGTACATAAGTTCATTATTTACTATAATTTATTCGTTTCTTCTGCATATTCTTAGTTTATGTACATGTGTGTAGATATAATATCGGTGTATCACAGGTTTTTCCACAGAAATTTTATGAATGAAGAATTTTAACATGTACGAATATTTTTTCCCCCCACCGTACGATCTGTGTTAGAGTCACTCAAATATTATGAACACAAATAGATCATATGAATGTTAATTATTTTACTTGATCAACTAGTAGACTATATAAAATATATGTGCTGCCTGTGTTTATAAGACAGCAGAGCCAAGGACAAACACTGCGGAGAGAAACTCCAGCCAGGTAGAGAATTTTTGGCTGTTAGGGTGAAGAACATTACACACCAAACACTTGTTGACCGAAAGAAGATTATCAATTAGGGTTGATGAAACAATTAGTGAACTGACTGACACTGTTTCAAATTCACCTATATAACATTCTTCGCCCAAGTTGTGATAATATATATGCTAGAAATTTTGATGGAAAACAAATCAGGAAGGTAATGAAAAATCAATACTTCTCGGGTACAAAAACTGACGTAGAAAAAAGAGCATGGGATCAATTTGTCGCTGTTGTGGAAGGATTTCTTCCACAACGACTAACTATGGGGAATAAAAAACAACTAACTATTGAGATTTGGTAAATCCATTACTTGATAGCTTGAACCGTTTAGGTTGCAACATGAGTATAAAATTTCATTTCCTCAAGAGCCATCTTGATAACTTCACTGACGATCTCAGACACATGGCAGATAAACACAGAGAGTATTTCGTCAAAATATCAAGAAATATCAAAACCTTAGACACACATACACGATGGCAGGTTACTGTTGGAGTATTTAACGAGACTGTAAACATCAAACCCTCCACACACTCCCGAAAGCAAAAATTTATTTCATGAAAGTAGAGTTATGTATACGATTGCTTGTGTTCGCTCCACTGTATTAGTGTTCTCCTGTAATATATGTATGTATGAATATATATGTGTGTATATATATATATATATATATATATATATATTGTGATAGGAGATGATATCGTATAATGCATTCATCCTTTCAAATTCTGTTGATAGCATAAGACATGGTTTGAATGTTTAACACTTGGTAAACCATCTTTTCTGAGTAAGTACATGCCGTACGCTGTAAAATGCAAAGATGATCCAGCATGAAAACCTGACGAGTCACAAAAACAAGGATGACGTACATGTAAAAACCACGTCAAAATTAATTATGATCAACTCCTAAGCTCAATCATTGATTTTGAACACTCGAATGATTAAAATACACTTCTCGGTGAACCTCATACGTAAGACACATGTTCAAAAACAGTAGCTGTGCATAGGAGCGTAAATGTTCCAAGCTTACTGAAACCTACAAAATTTAACGGTAATTTACAGTATCAACGCCTTTTGAACGTTGGTTTACCTTCCCCCACCACGATTTTTAACCTCTACAATGCCGTTTAAAATGAAAGAAAAAATCTTCAATTTTCCATATTTTCAAAAAATGTAAATCAATCATTTTTAACTTTTCACTGCTTATAGACACACAGCACTTGAACTATTTCTTAATCTTTTACAAACCACAAGTTAAATAATCATGGTTATTTACTATTTTGTTATTTTTTCAGAGTCCAAAATTAAGATCAAAAACACAGTAACCATACAGTGTTGTCATATTTTTACATGCATTTACGCGTATTTTTTGACAGGGTCAAGCAATCGCGTACACTCACGGACTTAGATTTATTTTAATTGTTTATTAATTTCACAAACACTAGAACTCATTTATCTGAGGAAAAACAAGGCCGTGAAAACTGAACAAAAGGAAAGCGGATTTGAAAGGTTTAACTTTCATCGGTGACTTGTCAGATTGTCATTTTTCTCTTTGAGCACAATGGGAAATGTATCATCGTAACTCAATTTATCAAAAACCATTACCGTGATGAAACTTTCAAACATTAAGTAGCACTACAAAATGTAAAACAGTTTCATTGGAAAAAGATCGAAAATGTGAAGCTGGACGGGTGAGAAATTTGTCTTCAAAACAGGTGTCATTTTTCATTAGAAAAGCCAAAGAAAATAACAAAACGCTCCGGCCAACTAGGTGGTAACAAAACTAATTGGAGGGCAAATTAAGCATTTTACTGATGCTAGTTCTTCAAAGAACAATTGCAGAAATTAGTTGATACCCTTTGTTTAAAAAAAGTATTTTCTTCGATAAGTTCATCGGCAAGAACAGTAACGAGATGAATTGGAGAGCTAACAGAAAACGTTAGAAGTAGATTGAAGAGCATTTAGATTAATACGGAGTATTATTCCACTGTTATTGATGAAAACACAGATGTGAAGGATACTTTTGGTCTTTCAGTGTTTGAAAGGAGTGAAATACCAAAACTTGATATCGAGGAAGAATTTGTATGATTGATTCAAATGAAGGACTCTAGGACAGGCATAAACATTTTGAAAGCATAATCAAATGAATAACTGAAATGAATCTTAATTTATCAAAGCTTCTGAACTAATAACAGATGGAGCACCAGCAGCGGATGATGGAGAGACAAAAGGGTTTCTTGTATTGCTCGATAAGCGCATTGTCATTCGCAAAAAAGTATCAAACTGTGTTACATTATGCATCAGGAAGCATCATGTGTAAAGTTTCTAAATTTCAAGGTATTGATGGCAGTCGCTGTGAAAACAGTGAATAACACACGATTAACCGGAATAGATTACCACCAGTCCTAAGAACTTACGACTCATATAGAAGCAGAGTATGATAAACTTGCTGATTTACAAAGTTTGATGACAGCTGCGAAAGAATGTTGGAACGAGTGTATGCACAGAGAAAAGAAATTTCCAAGTTTTTAGAGAACAAATATCAAGATAAGTTGTACTCTCAGGATCTACAATGGATTACCAAGTTAGCTTACTTAGTAGGCATCTCGATTTACATGAACACTTTGAACTTCAAACTTCAGATAAAAAACAAGCCTGAATTTGAGATACCTAGTCACATTACTGTGTTTGAAAGCAGACTTCGACTGTGGGAATCATTGTTTCAAAATAAAATCTATTCTCACTTTTCACGTCTCCAAAACCACGAGAGGGAAATATTACTTTCGTAACCTTTTGATGATCTCTGGTAAAGATTTGAGAAGCAAATTCACCCGCTTAACTAACTTCCAGAGGTAAGAAAGTCAACTGAAGTAATTTGGTACTTCTTACGAAATAGATGTGTAGCACGTGGGAGAAGATTATGAGTTGAAGTTCATCGATTTATACTGTGATAACGCATTGCAACAGAATTCATTTCGAAGTCTGCAATTCACTTCGACAATAAATATGTACTGCCAAGTCGCCAACATAAAAACATTTAGACTAATGCAAAAATGATATTATTTGAAAGTACACATGCTTGTGAATAGTTTTTCCACAAATGAAATTCATCAAAAGTCAATTAAGGACTCGGTTGAACTACGTCTCGCTGGATAATTTTTAGCTCATGTTATCGACAAATATTACCCCTGATGTAGCGAAACTATCTCATGATAAGCAAAACCAAGTTTCTCATTCAATAATTTGCTTTCTCTTACAGTTTATAAATTGCATTCTCTAATAGCTTATAACAAATGATTGGAGTTTTCAGTTGCTTTTGTTCAAATGATATTAAAACATTTTCCTTGTGTATCTTCAAATCTCCATAAACATGTATATATTACGTTTGATAACATGGTCCTCGTTAGACCCACTATGGAACTGTTTGGCCCTTTCTCCTCAAGAAGTTGCCGACCTCTGCTGTACGCTGTACAAAGTTAATGGTGTTAACGATATTAGAATTGTGACGTCATCGAGGTGTTGGGAAAGAAAAACTTTATTTCCAATACAGTATACGGTACAAATACAGTGGATTTTCAAATTCTCAATGTTAACATCTTAAGAGTAGTGATGATGCTGATCGATACGAGCTCAGTAATAGTAGTTTTGTTCTAAGCGAAAACCTCGTCCTCTGTGTTACAACTTGAAATAGAGGTTCGTAGGGGTGTTGCGAAGGTGTAATATTGCGACAAGCGCCCCGCGTAGGAGCTACTGGACGTTTCTATCTGTTGATGGTGAATCATAGACAGATCACGAAGGCGACGAGTCTCGAACCCAGGTCTTCCTGCATCGCTGGCTGGTGCGTTTACCAGCCTATCCATCTGACAGCACGCCAATTTGGCGGAATACCATAGTTTTTTGATTGAATTCGTTCACCGAACAAATTTATCAAAATGGTTTAGTTAAAATGAGGAGCTCAAAGAAATAGAGCAAACTCATTGAGATTGCAATGCGTGGTTTAATATATAAACATTGTTTCGATTTATTAGCTTTATGTCATGTATTTACTACTTATGTGTTTGCATGAGCACTTCCCTATTTACCAGAAGCCCAGTTTTACAAAGTAAAGTATATGCTTCTCTAGTTCGTGCCTATTCAGTTTCAAAACCAATGATGTTCTGACTCTGTTAGTGGAAACATATGTGTGTATTTCATTCGACTTTCACTGTAAAACATGAACATGGGAAATATCGTATTCCAACATTCATAACTTTCTTTCTAAAATGTTAGCATTCTTTCAATAATTTTTCATTCAAAAATTTTTGTAGTTTATTGCTAGTCATACGTACTAAGAAATTATTTTTGCACTACGCTATTGCTAGTCATACTTTTCTGTGCACTATCATTTTTTGGCTTTCAGTCGAGGATAGTTCAATGACATTGTATTATTATTTTTTCTCTCAATATTTCACACCACTGAACTATACACCTAAAAAGTTCTAAAAGATAAATAACAGGAGTTATTTTAGCAATCTGTAGGACACTTTCAAAAGGCAGGTTCTGGTATGTAATATAAGTAAAATGATACCTACGTCATGCGTGTGAATGCAAAGGTTCTCCACCTGAGTTCTCGGTGTTCACGTGGTTGACCGCACGCCAGTAGAAGTTTCTTCTTTCAGCCCTCACTGCTCTCCGCTCACTCTCAGTCATGTGAGACCAACCAATTCGTTTCACAAATTTGAAGTTTTTACAGCTATTGACAGTACCATTTACATCAATGTTTGCAGATTCATTATTTATTTTGAACAATAAATATATATGAATGACATTTATTCAGCGTTCTCATAACCTATGTTTCAATCAAAGTTGTCCTCAAAATCCAATTGTTTAAAAAGTGTTTCCGATACTACAATCATCAGGATTGGAAAATATCTACATGGTACAAATTTTAACTTTCGAATACCATTTTTCTTATATTTAATTTATTTCTTATGAATAAAATGTTCTTACTCGTAGAAGTAGACGTTGCCTGCCAGTTTTCAGTTCAGCAGCTCAAAAAAAAGTGAAATTTATCGAAGTATGTTATTTACGTAGCACTATCACTGTTACTTTTCCAATTTTGTTCATTCATTACACAACTATTCCTGATTCACGAAATAACTATTTTTCCTGGGTAAAAAATCATTAATACGTAATACGTACATCAGCTTAGGACAGTTACCGATAAGAATAATAATATTGACATGGGATATCACTTACCAATATTCAGTGGAGAAACTTTGAATTGCTAGGGGTGGCTCTGGTGCTCTCCGTTATAAAGACTTTTGTACTGTGTAATGATAAGTTAACGTTGCAGCGTGGGGAAGAACTTGTATCATGTGCTGAAAGGACCTTGATGGTTGTGTGTTTAGGATATTTTAAGATTATTTTACTCACATGTATCAAATAATTTAACTTGAAGTAAATAAAAATTACATACATATCAGTGAAAGTGGTTGGTTACCATGGAGAAGAACAAATTTGCAATTCAGTTAACGTTGTGTCCCAGGTTAGCCCTACAACGACACTGCTTAAGCTTTCTGTGATTAGATGAACTTATGTTGTAAATGGTATTTAGCTATAAAATACTTTCATGTTGTATGAGTAGATCTGATGGTAGATCGATAAAAATTTGTTCAATAAGGACTATATTTCTGTTTTACTTTTTCAGAAATAAAAACGGAGATTCTGTCTCATTTGACTGCGTATACTTGGTGACCTTTTTGGCTAGTGGATTATGATGTAAAAATATCTTAAAGTATTCATGAATGTAATTTTAATTACTGGTGTTTACTTCGATGAAAATTATTCTAATGACAACAAAAGTCTCTGACACATAATGCAATTTTCATGTGCAGTGTTCAGCACCCAGATATTGTGTCCTGATCGTGTAGTGTAGCTCCAGGACAGCTTTACAGTCGGGGAAAGTTTTCTTGGTTAAAAAAAAAATATATATGAAAATAAAACATTGCATTCTTGGTGATAAACCCTTTAACAGATTAACTACATACTGACAAAAATGAAAGCTAGATTATTATTATAAATTACATGAGCAGCGAGTGCAATGAATATCCGTCCCGTTGCCAAGAGTTCAATTACTATACGTATAAAACTATAAAAATTTGAATGTCTTGTGTATTTGTGAAACACGATTTCCAATTTAAAATCATAATGCAGAAAAACCAGAGTATGAACATTGTATCTACACCCCAATCAGCGATAATAGATTTGCAACCACAAAAACGATTTTTGAATTTTCTATAAATAAATTGCAAAAAAAATTACGCGAAGTCCGGCCCGTCATAACATTATTAGCAGAAGTAACGCTTAGAACAAAAGTTATTATTTAAGAAAAAACATTGGTAATGAACTGATTATATTTTGACCTACCGATTGTAATAGCTCTTTAATAAAAATAATCAAAAGTTTGCGTTTGTTGGTGTAAATAAGGAATAAATATCCAAAATAAGGATCAATGCAGAGTATATGTAGCAACTAGTTGCAATAACACGCTAACACTTGCCGGTAGTTCAGTTTCACTAACTGTGTCTAATTTAATTGAAAATACCTGAGAACGTATTAGTTATGAATATGTTAATTCCTAACATTTGTACTTTGCCAATGACTCTTTTCATAATTGCCATACTTTTTATCCTCTCAATGCCACCGTACAATTTCCATGCTTTGTTCACAGTTAATAAAATATTTAGTAGACTTTTTAGCAAGACACACTTGCAACTATAATGTAATTTAAATGGCAGAGGCTTACATGATTTGCATGAATTTCTCCAGCTACCACACTCATTGTTATGTCAGAGTTCATGTCTACTGCACAGTTCAATTTTAGAAGTATTAAAAGGTCAACATGAAAAAATAATAGTGACGTTAGTAATACGTACAAATTGATGGTATGAAAATTTCACTACGTTTAGGTACCTTAGCATGAGCTGTAAATTAAGAAAAAAGAAATAGTAGACCTCCACCGTTCAGTCGGTTGTACATAACGCTGACAACGTGACGTCACACTTGGACTATGCATCGTAAAATACCGTCACGTTGTTTCTATTGAACATGGTAGGACAAAGTAAATGATGGATTTTTAACTCAAAACCGTATCCCTTCATCCAGTTTTAATTTCGTTTTGATAAACTATTCATATACAGTATATAGGGTGTCCCACAAAAATGTCCCCGACATCCCACAAAAATGTCCACGACTTTTTAATTAATTATATCTCCGCTTTAAATTAACATATTTTAATTTCCTTTTTTCAAAATGTAGTAAATTTTTTTTCTTTTCGAATAATTATATTTTTTTGAAAATTGGTTGATTAACCACTTTACACTAATCGATTTACTGAAGGGGGTAAAAAAACTATTTGTTCAAAGGAAAATTTTGAAAAAGAACACTTGTGTTCTTTTTCATTTCTCAATACCTACTGTTAAAAACAATTTCAGAAAAATGTATCCTACATACTAATATATATTTAAACCCTCTGAGAGGTTATTTGCTTATTAATTTCATCATTTGAACACCCCTTAAAATGCAGCTGACTAAAGAGCAAAGAATTTTCATCGTATTGGAATATGAAACAACAAAAAACTGTGAACAAGTTACAAGAGCATTTAATGAAACATTCCCGGAAAGGAACTCGATAAGAAGACTGTGTATCGCACAGTTAGAAAATTTAATGAACATGGAAGTATCAGCTACCGATACAAATGGAACTCGGGAAGGAAAATAATTCAAAGAACCGAAAAAAACATCGCAATTGTCCAGCGAGCGATTATTGAAAATCCTACAACCTCTGTCAGGCGCAATGAGACCAACCTCTCCAAGTCTACATTCTATAGAATTTTAAAGAAAGATATTCGTCTTCATCCGAACAAGATGCAAATCAAGCATGAGTTACTGCCCTGTGACTATGCCAGGAGGAGAGAGTTTTGCAATTGGTTTATTTCGAAAGATCAAAGGTTTACGGAAAGGTTGGTAGTTACCGATGAGGCCGCATTTTCTATGAACGGAAGAGTGAATACTCAAAATACTAGGTTTTGGAGCAATAATCACCAGAAGGAAATGTATTCGAAAAAAGCATAAGAAGAGAGAAGCTGTCAGTTTGGGCTGGTCTTTGTGGAAATGGAAATGTTATTGGACCCTTCTTCTATGATGAAAATCTGACAGGAGAAATTTATTTAGAAATGTTGAATGAATTGATCATTCCATCATTGAAACTTGCTTATCCCGGTAATCAATTTCAACGCCTTTGGTTTCAACAAGACGGTGCTCCTGCCCATCGACGAATCATAGTTAAAGCCAGATTGCAAGAGGTTTTTGAGCAGCGGATTATTTCTCTTGGAAATGCAGTTGAATGGTCACCAAGAAGCCCAGACATAACCCCTTGTGATTTTTTCTTTGGGGATATGTAAAGGAACGCGTTTTCAAAACAACACCTCCATCATTAATAATTATTCGACAACGAATTGGAGGAGTGTTTCAAGAACTAAAAGAAAACGGTGAAATAATCAGCAAAACTCTTCGTTCAATGTTGGATAGAAGTAATACTTGCCTGGAGAGAAATGGAGGGCATGTCGAAGGATACTAAATTACTGTATTTATTTCAACGTTCTTTAAGGTAATGATTTGTTACTCTTTTAAATTTATGTTTGTTCGGTTTTTTGGAATGAACAAAATAAGAAAGAACACAAAAAATTCCTTTGAACAAATAGTTTTTCTACCCCTTTCAGTAGATCGAGCAGTGTGAAGTGGTTATTCAACTAATTTTCAAAAACTATAATTATTCGAAAAGAAAACAAAATTTACTACATTGTGAAAAAAAATAAAAATAAAATATGTTAATTTAAAGCGGAGATATCATCAATTAAGAAGTCGGGGACATTTTTGTGGGACACCCTGTATAGTCCCATGGGTGAAAGACATCAATAGGAAGGCAGATAGAAACGTGGCAGTGCTGCGAAAAGGGATAAAAAAGCTCGACAGAACTTGAAGAATTTTAAATAAAAAAAGTGAATGAAAATTTTTGAAGGCAGGCAAGAAAGCTCATTGACCTTACCTGTGATCATGTCAGATAAAATATGAAACCTTTGTTCTATGTTTTCTTTTTATAGCAACCAATTCGAACCTTTCGTTGTGCATTGATGTGACACATTTCAAAATTATTTTTCTTCAGAATTCAGGGATGCACATTTTACTTTAAATTGAACGCAAAGGTCAGTGCAAAAAATGGGAGTGAAAAAGAACCAAACAAGTTTCCAGAAATGAAAAGGATGGAATATGGCGATTGTATAAGAAAATTTTGATAACATGCTAACCGAATTTCGTTCCATGTACTTGAATTATAAACAGAAAGTTTGAAAGGTAAGCAGTTATTAAAATATTTTTGGAATTTTTGGTTCAGTCTTTGAACGCTTAAAATATGTCTCGTACCTTAAATTTCATTGTACCAAAAACATTCATTCTAAAACAGCAAACCCGATAGTTCTTATTGACCGAATAACTGATTCTAATCATATTCTTGTGAAAATTGGCAAACCCTCCTAGAAATAGGTTTGATAATCTAAAGAAGCTCCAAGAATAAATTAATATTTTATCACAAAAATGGGATTGACTTGTAATTTAACGCAATAATTCAATATTATGGCAAAATTTACTTACCCAAAAATGGTTCCTCCATTCAGCGTTTTTTCAACGATACTCAATTTTGAGTTCGATACATTTTTTGAATAGCGAAAGAAAATTCCCTGTGAAGCGAGCGCGAGTGAACTGAAAAAGGGCAGTTGCAATTGCATTCCTTTACATGTTTGATAAGAATTATAGCAGCCCGGAGAAATACTTTCTGAAAATATTTTCGCAAACCTGATTGGTACTGTTCCGCTCCCGTATTCCTTGTTGAGCTTCATCGATTTTTCTACACTGCGTGTATCAGTGAACTGCGTGAAAAAAATAAGAATTTTAATATATCACAACATGAAAGGTCAATGAAATGTTAGAATTTGGTGTTATGAAACGAGAATATTCAGGTTCCATATGACTATTATTAGGAACGATAAACTTCTATTATATTTTATTCATTTTGTTTATTTCAAATTTTGAGAGTTATGGCAAACTTATTAATTCTGTTGATCTCTTTTTGCCCGTCACATCATATACTGTACGTGAACACCTCATGACAAAAATTCGAACTGGATGAAAGTAACACGGTTTTGGGTTAGAAATCTATGGTTTACTTTTCCCTACCATGTTCAGTAGCGACGAGATGTGATGATGTGTTGTCCAAACTTAACGGTACGCTGCTATACGCTTTGCACGTACGCTATACGCTTTGCATGTACGCTATACGCTTTGCATGTACGCTATACGTTTTGCACGTACGCTATACGCTTTGCATGTACGCTATACGCTTTGCATGTACGCTATACGTTTTGCACGTACGCTATACGCTTTGCATGTACACTAGATGCTTTTGCATGTACGATGAACTGAAGGGTGGAGAGTCTCCCTGATCTGCAAATTTGTTTTCGTCATTCATAGCTCATGCTCATGTATCCATATCTAGCGCAAATTGCATTTCATGAATTTATGCGCATCATTAACAGATAGAAAATCATTTCTTCTTTTTAACATTTTGAATGCTTCTAAAATTGAACGGCCTCTTGCATGAGTTCCTATTAGCAATGGGTATCGTAACTGTAAAAATTCATGCAAATCGCATAGGCCTTCTTCATTTAAATTGCACAATAGTTGTAGGTGTGCCTTGCTGATAGCCCTCTGAATATTTCACTAACCTAACAAAGCCTATCATTTTGGCATGGTGTTGACTAAATAAAAACTGTCTTACAACTATCACACCATGCTTCGTCGATTTTTCGTGAGAAATTTTCATGAACCACAATGATTTCATTTCCATTTTTTTGATCTTTTTAAAATGAGTCACAGGCGAAGTATTATTGCTGTGAGCCTAACTATTTATGACCGTTACGTTATTTGATATTCTCAACTGAATGAACAGTTAGTGGAACTAAAATATCTGTATAACTCCTACCCGTCCCTCATCTTGAGTATACCTCACAGCCTGACGTAAGAGGACAAAAAAACTTCATCGCCACGACCGTCGAAGATACTCATCATTCATGACTGCTTTTTTGTACTGCTTGACAAGGTATGAGTTTTCACGGCAGTATTATGGTGCCGAGTAGCCAAAATTATCTCTGTTTTGCATAAATTATGCACGAAACTTAAATGAATACTATCGAATAATCTCATACCGTATGCATTCTATTGATAAATTTATTTTCATTTTGGGTAGAATACACGCATTCTGTTCAATATGGAGAAAAATTTTTCGACTGAGGAGCCTTCCCGTTGCTTCTCTGAACGATCAGGACACAATTTTTGGATCCTTAACGCTACGCAAAAAAGTTCCCTTTCGTGTTAAACTTTTGTTGTGATTTAAGTAATTGCCATCGAAGTGAATGCCCAAAATCAGTGTTACATTCACTTAAACTTCATTTTTTTAGAGAATCATTTATAAGCTGAAAAATACATATATTTTTGTGTAGCTAATCCCTCAATGTCGAATATGCAGATAAATGAAACGCATTCTTTGTTCCGACTTTTATACAAGCAATCGGCAAAAGAACCCATGTGGAACAAATTTTCATCATTCTGTCATCAGATGTACCCATGAAAAACTAATGCAGTTTATGACAGAATATTTTTAAAGCCGGAAATCATCTAACCAGATTAATGAAAATATTCAAAATATTGAAAAAGTCGCATTATGCAAATTATGTTACATATGACCCACGTCGTAATTAAGGTACTCAACAGTAAAGCCAAACGTGTAAAATTGAAAATGAGGGTCAAGATGAAACTACTAGTTATAATTTTTCTAAGAGGACACGTTAATACGTGTTTGTGAAAACTTGCACTTGAAGGTACAAATGCCTTACATTGTTTTCTTATTTTCTTTGAGCTTGTGATAGTTGGGTAGACATATGAATACAAAAAAATTGAATCATATTTGTGTATCCCAAATGAAGATGATGCTTGAAATGTGCACTGGTTACGAGGTTTTGAATTTTCTGCCATTAAAATTTTCATCCTGAACGGCGTTTATTTTTTCATCAAAAAATGAAATTAAGAATAAATACAAATGTGAATGACGCTAAAAAATGTTTTATCTAGTACAATATCACGTCAGTGTAGAAACTGAACTAAAACAGGTATAACATCGTTCATTTGCAGAATAACCTCAACGAGCTCGTTTGTTAAAGATTCATGTCGCCCGACTTCATTCCTATCACTGTTAAAAAATTTCGATCAAAGGCTTTCATTACAAACCATAGTGTATGCCATTTTGATTATATATACAAAGAGTGGTATGAATCAGGAAGAATGAAAATACTTTGTGGGCATAAAGTACAATTTTAAAATTAAAAGACTTGCAGCTATTAAGCAGGGAATACGAGTTTCAACCATCTTGTTCATGTAATAGTAATATCAATCACATGGTTTGAAGTAACGCTGGAATTATTTGAATCTTTCCAATAAGTTATAATTAATAAATAAAAGTTGAGTTTAGTGAGTTCAAACAGTTAGGAAAGACGAAGATTGAAATATTACTGAGGCACATGTACTTATGAATTTATGATAAATCAGAAGTTTCAAACACATTTTTGGGACAAACATAATATTTGGCATGAACGGAAGCTTCGTGAACTGTAACTGAAGATCTATTTGTGAGACATATTGTTGTGGGCTAAACTGTTTCTTACTACATACCATTTTCGATTTCATTGTAGACGTGACGGAGTTTTCCCATTGCATTCAAAATAATTTGAGGGATGAGATTCAGAGCTTCATGATCTTATAATTTTTCTTTAGAGCAGTCATTAAATTGGGCTGCAGATATTACCAAAAAAGCAAATAAATAACATATTAATGCATGCATCAAATATATGACAGTTTGTAAAGTATTTCTGAGAGCTCAAATATTGTTCTCAGAAGAGTACGTTGCATTGTAAATTATTGAAAAGAGTTTACACCCATTGACAATTTTAAACAACCTACCACACCTCATAAAAATTGTCACAAGTAGCTGTTGAGTTCTTTGAAGTATTGAAAATGATCCTTTTTCCATAGAAAATAACTTCAAACAATAATATTTTTCTGGGATGAACTCAGATTCATAAAGGAAAACATAAGGAATAAATTCATCGGTATAAATTAGCTCCACAATCTTTCTGTAAAACAGAGTAGTAGGAAAAGAACTCACTTGTAATCAAAAATAAAATTTGTCAGCCCCCACTTGAAGGGTAATGCTGATTTTCCATGCAAATTTTATGATCAGATAGATCATGCATCGAGCTTCTTGACTAAAATGGTGAACCTAAGAAAAAACAACACAGTATTTAACGTATAGTATGATGGCAGTGACAATTATGGAGTGATATTAGGGGATAAGTTGTCCAGATCAGTTGAAAAATGAATGCAGATTTAAAAACACTGACGGGCTTGAATATACGACCCAAGTCAATCGTAATTCAATCAGATATAATAATATCATTATAATATCATGGCTAAGGCGATCACTGTATTCAGAGCTAATCGAATTTTTTCGGAAAATTTTAACGAAGCAAGTCTACAAGCGGCTAGTGATAAACCTTTATTAATTGAAAATATCACTAATGTTAAATAGGCCCAGATTTGAAAAAATTTACCATGTTGAATTAAATCATAAAGAAAGCGTTTGAAAACAGAAGTTACGAATGGAGGCAGCCCAGCGGAATGTTAAATAATTTTTTTTGTCCAAATACCATATGCAACGTCGAATTCTGTTATTTGCAAATGCGTCATGCATTCTTAGCTCATGTAATAGTTATACTGTTGAGTTATGTTCTTGATTTAAGGTATGAAATTTTTCATGGGTCTTACAATAGCACTTTATCTAAAAAGGCATTTAAGTAGAATTTACAAACTGTCCAAATTCTTGTTTCACGTCATTGAATGTACTTATGAGCATAAATCTACTGCCTCTTTCATATACAAGCCATCAGCTTAGAAAAAATTATAATTAATCCTTCCACGACTATTCCATGATTTTCGTGTCTCAATCGCTGCTCAAGTCTGCACTTCTAACTAAACGATGTAGATCTTTAAAAAACACAGCGCCGTCAGGTTAAATGCGTTAACACCTCGTCACTCAGGCATGAATACATTATTCGCTTTACTGCGCACAAGCCATCAACAGAAGTAAAAGTCTGAAGGTTTTGTGTAGAGTTTTGAGAGTTAACATATTACGAGCCGCTGAGAGAATTTGAAGAGGGCTACTCGATATCCCTACTACAAGATCACAGAAGCTTTGAACTTCAAACCTTCAGTAGTACTTGGGTACTCATGTTCTAATTGTGACACAAAGTTCACAGATGTTAATTAAGTATAAGTTAATTAAAAATATAATTAGGAGCTACTTATCCCTATTACTTTGCAGAAATTAATTTGATGAAAATGTATTGAATTTAGTTACCTCATGATGACCTTTACCGTTTCTAAAGATATGTCAGCTGTCTGTCTAATAAAGTTAGAACAATTTCTAGCTGTGCATGTGCAGTGAGCATTTATTCGTTTATGGATATAAAAAATCTGCTGAAATTGTCGAGAAAATTCTGACAGTACCTGGAGATATCTTCCATCACTAATCTCTGTTAGCTCTACTTATGGTGGCGTCACATGATAAGAAATGACAGTTTGAATTCTAAAAATGATCAGATGAGGAGATTCGAGTGATCAGAGTGATATGTATGTATACTTATTGTAGTATTTTTGATAGCTGAATATATACACTTTACGAAGTAAATAGTAAGAATGTTAAATAGTATTAAAGTTGCCCTTTACTGTGATGTTGACGATGCCGTTGTTTTCGATTGTAAATGTCAACCAAAAAAATTTGTCAAACTTGTTCATTTAAGGAAATTAGCGAAAAGATTGAGAGTTCAGTCGTTGATATCACAATTCATGACTGTACTTTTAAAAATTGTTTTGATTTAGTATAGCTATAACATGCATATAAGTATCTGCATAAGCACTCTCCTATTTACCATAAGGCAACTTTCACTAGATTGTGTAACTGCTATTTTAGTTCTTATTTACTCAGTTTGAAACCAATCGGACCTTGAATCTGTTGGTGAAAACATACTAGAATGGTCCTTACTTAATTTTTTTAATAATTCAAAGGTTTCCTGGGTTTTCTAATGTTCGTTTTGGGGCATAAAAAGTGTGTTCGAATTATTAAAGTGATCAGCCAATTATTCAAACAGTGCCTGCCAATTCTCGTTTAAATTGAAACAATTTTGATAAATAAAGTCATGAATTGCGATATCAATGACTCAGCACTCGATCTTCCTACCCATTATTTCAATTTAACAAGTTCAATGAATTTCTTCGGATGACGAATACATTCAAAAGCAATGGAATCCTCAACATCACGATGAAATGCAACTCTAATATCGTTTATGTTATTTTTTTTACAGTGTATACATTCAGCTATCAAAAAATAACATCACGATGAAATGCAACTCTAATATCGTTTATGTTATTTTTTTGCAGTGTATACATTCAGCTATCAAAAAATAACATCACGATGAAATGCAACTCTAATATCGTTTATGTTATTTTTTTTACAGTGTATACATTCAGCTATCAAAAAATGACATCACGATGAAATGCAACTCTAATATCGTTTATGTTATTTTTTTACAGTGTATACATTCAGCTATCAAAAAATAACATCACGATGAAATGCAACTCTAATATCGTTTATGTTATTTTTTTTACAGTGTATACATTCAGCTATCAAAAAATAACATCACGATGAAATGCAACTCCAATATCGTTTATGTTATTTTTTTACAGTGTATACATTCAGCTATCAAAAAATAACATCACGATGAAATGCAACTCTAATATCGTTTATGTTATTTTTTTACAGTGTATACATTCAGCCATCAAAAATACTACAATTAGTATACATATCACTCAAATCACTCAAATCTGATTTTTTGGTAATTTTTAAAACTCGAACTGTCATTTGTAGTCATGTAACGACGCCGAAAGTAGAGCTAACTTAGCTTTCTGATGGATGATATCTCCGGGTACTGACATCAATCTCTCGACATCTTTAGCAGGTTTTTTTTGTTTGATGGAAGAATGGTCACTACCAATAAACAGTTTGAAATTGGTTTAATTTTATTTGACAGAGAGCTAGTAAATCTTTAGAAACTGCAAAGGTTATTATGAGGTAACTAAATTCACGGTATTTTCACAAAATTCATTTCTTCGAAGTTACAGGGATAACTTAAGCGTGCCTATATTTTCAAATAACGAATCCTCCACCAGCACGCGCAAACTTTGCACCAAAATAAGAGCAATAATCCCGAGTGCCACTGAAGGTTTTTAATGCAAAGCTTCAATGATCTTCTAGTACGGATATCGAGTAGCCCTCTGCAAATCCTCTCAACAAGTCTTATTATGTTCACTCTCAAAACTCCACACAAAACCTTCAGACATATACTTCTGTTGAGGACTTGAGCGCAGTAAAGCTGGCAATGTATTCTAGCCTGAGTGGCAAGGTGTTAACGCATTGATAACTGAGAAGCGACTGATATACAATAATCATGAAATAGTTGTCGAAGGGCTTACCATAATTTTTTTCTAAACTTATGACTTCTATACGAAAGAGGCAGTAAATTCATATGCATGACTACACATAACTAAGTGAAACAAATATTTGGCCACTGTCAGTCCATTGGGATACCAGATGCTAACTTGTCACGTGTTCGTTTGATCCACATCCGTAAACTTTCGACACACTGATTGCACACTTTATGAGGAGCACATGGCTTGTCTTGCTCACTGAGTTTTACTTTCAGATATGCAAAATATGCTTGTTTGGCACATAGTCTGCTGTGTGCCCTCTGACTTGAAATGATGAAACTACCAGAAATATAGTTGAAGAAGTCAGTGCTGTTTAGGCATTGACGACGAGAAGTAGCAAAAGCAAGCTTTAAAAACTACACAAACAGAATAAAATAAATTATGATACAATTTACGAAGGTGTACTCATAGTTACAAGCTTAACAGAAAATCTAACACAAATCTTCTTAATTTCTACTATGCTTTCCGTTTTCAGAAAATGACAATGCTGACCTAATGGGGGCTGCGCACGCCTCTCACGGCATTGTCAATTGTGACTGCACAAACAAGTTGCCACGTAGCTGTTGATGAATCCAATCGAAATCAGCTGGCAATTCATACTACACCTAATCAGTGGAGTTTTGTTCATCTGGAAGGTGAGCTGTGGTGAAAAAAGTTGACGGGCTGGACCAAAACTAAGTGCAATGTCCAGTCGGCATGCTAGTTTCAGTATTTGCCAGCACATAAATGCAACTAAACAGAATTTTTTTCAAATTGTTCGTCAGTGTAATAATTTATCTCTCGCTACTTGTGTACATGTTTCACTAATCTTCTACCAAAAGATTTGATTAGATTTAGATACTGTTATTGCCTTACGTATGACATTATAGTGATGTTATTATATTTGCATCAATCACGAGGGGCTTTGGCCCAATATTTTCGACGGTATTTTTTAAGCATCATTCGTTTGTAACTGATCTTGGAAAATTATCCCCTAAAATCACTCGGTGACTGTCACTAATCATTGTTCCATAAACTAATTCTAATGAACCAGTCTCATTGAATGAGAAACAGCCCCAAATCATTATCCTTCTGCCATCATACATTACGTTAAGTACGATATTATTATGGTAATAAACACTTCCGTCCCGTCTCCAAACACATCAAGAAATCCGCATTACACTTCAAACAATCGCTGGCAAATTTTATTTATTTTTCAAATGAGTTTTTTTATTTCTACTACAGTGTGTTACGAAGAAATCCTGGATTCATTCTATCCCGAAGAATTTATTACTGATTTTGTGTTTATAAATCTAAAATCCCGCTAGAGAAACGTTATTATTCGAAGTGGTTCTTTGTTGGAAAAAAGATCATCTTGAACATTCCAAAGATTTCAACGGCTGCTCCTGACATTTTTTACGAGGTGCAGTAGGTTGTGAAAAATTTTCAAAGGTTCCCAACTCCTTCCATTAATTTATAATTCAATATAATGTTCAGACAGTAATATTTGAGCTCTTAGAAATACTTTGGCAATAGTTACTTGCAGTATGCATGAAAATTATGACATTCTTCATAATTGTTCTTCTAATTATGAAAGTTCTTATCGCTTTGGTATTTTGTTGTTTTGATAGAGCGTCTTCCAAATTATGACCGACTTCTTACGCAATAGTTCATCAACCAAAGGTATTGAACATAGTCTGCAACATTTTTTCAATATTCCTTGGTTACATATTGAGGAAACTCACTGAATGAACGCTAATAAAACCTTTTACAGAAATGAAGTGTGCGTACTTTTTTCGACCGATTTATTGTGCTTTATAAATAAGTTCTGTACACTTGAAAAGTTTTAAACGTCTGCTGCTTAGCAATGTTCATTATTTTTAATCGTTATTCATATGAGTCTTGTAGTTGTATTATTTCTGAAAACGCATGCAAATAAAATTTTGAGACCGCCCAAATTTTTGTGTCACTTCAAATGTAATTGGTGAACTGAACAGAATAAAGTAAATCGAGCTTAATTTATTTCACGTGGATAGAACATCTAGATCATATCGAATATTAAAATTTCATGGTTAATCAAGTCTTAGATGAAAAAGGGAGACTGACTTCTTAGGTAACTTCACCATCATTTGTTCCATCAAGGATCCAAGATTTGGCATGGCACTGACCACCAAAAAATGAGCACGCTGCTATGGTAAATTAGTTAGGAGGTAGCAACGAGGGCGAGAGCTTCTGCATGGCAATGGTGTCGCTCTTCCACTCGGAGGTAAACTATGAACATAGCTTGCGACCCACGCTAATAGTCTAGTCATTCTTTTTATTTGAAATTATTTTATTCTCGTGACAATTGGTTTCAGACTCAGCAATTAACTAAATAGTGAGTACAACAACACTTGTGTACATTCCTTATATGAGTTGATGGTAAAATTGTCACGTCATTAGCTTCTATTGTATTTTAGCCGGCACACGGTAATAGTCTCTTGAATCAAATATTAACATAGAACCTGATATGGGCCATACGAATGCCGAAAAGGCAATAAATATCAAGTCAAAGACTATTTCATCATCTCCTGGTATAGTTGCTACAATTTTAATTCGCAAGTTTAAGACAGTCGAAAGGTTTTTTACAAATCCTTCACCAAAGAAGCAGTGTCCTGATAAAGGTAAAATGAAGGTTTTAACTACACAAGATTGAGACAAATTAAGCGATAAGTTTTGAAACATCGTGCATCCACCAGTAACATCATATATGAAAACGCTGGAATGGAAAATGTGTCTAAACTACATGTAATCGTGTTATTGGTTCAATGGCATTGGTGTAATCTCACGAAAAAATCCCATTAACTACAAGTCACATCGTGCTCAGGCTTTAATGGGAATATTACGTAGATAAACAAGATATGAAATACTTTATTGCCATCCATGAGACAAAAGCTACGGTGGATGGGCTTGCTGAATGGTCCAGAGGCAGGGTTAAAATTTGTACAAGTTGCATGACCGTTTTGGGCTCCATCAGGTAGAGATGATGTAATGTTGAGGACATGAATAACACCATGTGACACATGTTTTGTTTAGTTGTATTTTTTAATGTCTATTTAAGTATTTTGTTTCACTGAATTCGAAACTCACATTCGTTTTGACGTAACATCAACAGTTTTTTAGTTATTCTTAATTGATTATTTTTCTTTATTCATGCAACCTTTCTCTAGCGCAATGTTGATTCAGTCTATTTCAATATTGTAAGGATAATTATGCATCATTTGGTATGTTTTCATATATTGAAAGATAGTTAGGAAGTACAATATTAACTAGAAGAAAAGAAACAACACAACTCTGCTCCGTACATGCTTTGATAACTTTTCTCTTATGAATAGAAGTGCTTTGACGATCGAGATTTTCTAGAGTGCATATTCTCCCCGTTTCTGACTAGAGACAAAAAAATAATCTCCCATCATTGCAGTATTCCATCGTCCTTGATATTTTGTTTTTATAGTTGCAGTATCTTGATGAAATCTCTCACCATGCTGTTCACTGACATCACCCAAGTTTTCGGTGAAGAAATCTACGTGAGAATGCAAAAAATGAGCCTCCAACGACATACAATACCCAAGCTTCCTGAAGCTTTCAATAAGATTTTCTACCAGTTGTTTGTAATTAGGATCCTTTTGATTTCCTAGGAATCCACGAACTACATCAAAAAATGCACTTAAAGCGTATTTTTCAACTTTTGTCATCACTCTTTCCAGTTTCTCCGACTTCAACATTGTGTTTACCTGAGGTCCAACAAATATACCACCCTATATCTTAGCCTCAGATTGCTTTGGAGCCATGAGACAAATATTTTGAAAAGCTTCTCCTCTAAAATCTAAAGCCTTCACAAACTGTTTAACTAACTGTAGTTTAATATGAAGTCGGGTTAATAAGACTTTGTTGTAATCTACTAAAGGTTGTCTGAGAACATTTAACATTCGTGGGTGTAGTTCCACTCGTGAAGGCCAATGAGCTTTCTTGTAATGGTCATCATCAGTTCTGCTGTCCCATAAGCATAGAAAATATGAATAATTTGTGTATTTTCTTTCAAGCCAAGCAAAAAGGCGGGCATCTTGATATCATCTCAAACATACCATTTGAATTCAGCATAATTTATTTCGTACAGAAACTGTTTGACTTTTTTATAATTTTCTTGTTTTGTACTAAGTGTGCAAGAGGCAAAGATGGATGTTTATTTTCATTGTGGAGCAATACTGCTTCGAGAATTCGTGTTAAGCTATCGATGAACAGCCACCATTAGGCAGGATCATGCTTCAGCCCAAGAGCAGTAGACAAACCAGTAACATCCTTATAATAACACAGATTATCACTAATATCTTAGTGAATCTCAAATTCTTCACGCCATTTCCGGTACGCAGATGTCTTTCAGTCTTTTTTTAGTAGATTCCGTTACTTTAGCCCTGATGTAAGAAGTTCAGCTCCTGACTTGTAAGATCTAAATCCTTGATTAAACCATCTAGCTTCCAGTATAGTGATTTGGAAAGTGAGGCTCCAAAGCAGTTCTTGGTACGAAAGTTTCCTCCATTTATTGGCTGCTGATGCTACTTGCTGACCCTTCAGATGAAATATCCTTCGCATTTCCCATCTGGAAAAAGAAAATAACTCTATGCAACATTTTCAACAAAGACCTGAGTAGGATTGGTATTCCATCCAACTGGAAAAATGAATGCATAGTAAATACTTAGTATTCCGGTTGATTAAAAGTAGGACCTTTGGAAAGTATGATGAGAATTAAACTACATATACTGATGGTTGTGACACTAGTAAAGTGTCATCATGGAGACAGGTGCTTTAGATGATGGTATATCTGGATACTGAAGAGCTTGTCTTCTTTTCACTTTTTGTACTTCGTCACATCAATCATCAATTTTTGGGATCTCTTCATACTCTAGGAATGGCAAAATGCATTGTCCTCCCGGTACCTCTTTGCCAACCTTCTAGAGTTGATCAGCAGCTTCCACATATCAAATGAAGGTTCCATAGCTTGTCCTGATCGCCCATAGGCATTCCGAAATAGAGCCTGTACGTTATCCATAATTTGGCACTTTGCACGATCTTATGCAATACTTGCCTTTCCCAATATAATAACCACACACATAGCAAAATGTATCTGGAAATTTTTTACATCCTTTAGTAGCCATCTTGAAAAGTAGGGGACTCACTAATTTGTCTGAAAGAGAAAATTCGGTGAACATCTCGTAGCGAAACACATAACAATTTCAAATATAAATGATAACATTAAAAAGCAACGTATTTCTGTAACAGTGGATGATGCATAAAAAGTAATTACATTTTTGGAATCAATATAAAATTTATTAATAAACGGTAAATAATTACCATAAACAATTTTTTTTAAATTGTTACATTATGTAATAGATAACCAATTTATAGGACCTGCAATGATTCCCTGTGGTGTTAAAATTATCTCAGTTTTATATTGTGAACTTTTGAATCAAGCACTCGTACAGGATGTGGCAACATAACTTTTTTTTTAATCCAAGGCGCTTTGAAAAAAGGAAGTTATGTTGTTGCACCCTATCCATCAGTTTGTTCACCAGCCTTTGTCAGTCTAGAAAAAGATTGTGTTCATGCAGGACAATGCACCATTGCATTCAGCCAAACATCTACGCAGCATCGGCTTTCGTTGGGATTCAAAAACCATAACTTGATGGTGTGGCCTCCAAAATCGCCAGGTTTAAATCCAAGAAAAATTTCTGATCCATAATTAGGAATAAATTATGCAGCTAGTCGGCAATTTACTTCGAAACAAACTTGTGAAATGCTGTAGTAGTTGCATCGAGATCGGTGTCACCTGCTATAATAAAGAAATTGACTGAGTCGACAAATGATCATGTTTTTGAAGACATAAAGTGTATGGGACGTTACATAAATAAATAACCTATATGTTTTGTTAAATCTGTTCAGTGTTCATCTCAAATGTTGTATGTTTACATTTATTACGATGTTACAGTTAGTTTCAGTTGTTTTTAATCTCCTTTGATTATGAATTCACTCTTCAAACCATGTTTTACTGATATTGCAGGTCGATAGAAAAACAATTTTTAAGGAAAAGTGTTGTGTCTTTCAATATACATTGTCAGCATTACAAATAGCCTACTCCAACCCTCAATATATTATTACATGTTAAAAATTTTTATTATATGTATAAATATTTTTACTCAATATTTTAATCAATGTTATCTTGGATCATTACTGTTCGTCGCACTGTACATCGCAAACACAATATTTTTATTCGGTAAAAAGCATGCCATTTTAACAAATGGTGTTTTTTATTTCCTTATTTCTTCTATTTTTTATTTCTGTGGTCTTCTATTTCATTTTTTGTTGAAAAAATTACGAGTTTTTGTGAGTTCCTGAAGCATATATCTATCAGATATACGGATGCAAAATTACTGAAATTGGAAATTATTATGTATTAAAAAATACGTAAATTAGAGAAATACTTGAAGCTATGAAGTGAACTCAAGCTGCTCTTTTTGCCTTGTTAAAAAAATAGAAATATATGAATCAATTACTTTTGTTTTAATTGTAAATGGGTTCTACGCTATGAAGTGATTAAATGCTCAGAAAATTATCACATTTGTCTAAAAACGTTTTAGGTAGCTGCTGTCAATCGTCAGAGCCCGTGTTCTTTTGAATATATGCAGGAACCGAAGGAATGACGAAGATAGAACACACATCAAAGTTTTATTAATAACATGAATCAATGGAAATTATGAAACACTAATGTAATTCCGTCTTAGGAAGTAAAACATAATGATCAAAATAACCTACAAGCCATGGACTACAAACTTAAAAACTGAAGAAAAGCGTATTGGAGCTCCTAAACTACTGAATTATTATAGAAAATGAAACATTAAATTTCACCCAAAAAGCTAGGAACTCGTCAGAAGGCACTTTTGTATTCCAACAGAAGGCAACCGGCCGAGTCCCACTGGTGACAAACGACTCAGTCTAGCCCGAGGATCTTGGTTTAGCTCACAGGTGGCAAACGGCATAGTCTCGCAGAAAGGAACTGGCGCAGTATCGTTGGAGACAAACAATGCAGTATCGCTGTTGAAAATTGCTGCAGTTTCGTTGGAGAAAACTTCAATGATTGCGCACGTTAAGCTGAAATTCTATAAATGAGTCCAAGATTACTCGAAACAGCATTTCATCGTAGTATATTTTTTGTAGCAGAATCCCAGTGAAACGGAGACTCTGAAATACATATTTTATGCAGTTGGAAGACATAAATTGAACGCATATCAGAAACTTTTGAGCAGTTATTCAAGCAGACATCAATGGTATAGGATAATGTTTTTTTCAGAGCCCTGACAGCGGGCACATATAGCATTCCCAGAACAAGTTGCTCAACTGGTGACGCACTTTCCAAATGAACTCCTTTTGACTGTCTGTGGGAATTTGTATGATCCCGCTGTAAGAACACCAGTATCGTCATCTGCACCAGTTTTACGAAAATGTGCAGAAGCAGTGCATGGGCTGTAACTCCGGACTTCTGACCACGTGATAGAAGGCCTTATATTAGCAGGGGAGGTAGTTTCAACAGAAACATAGCCTGTGCATGCCGCCAACATTAAAAACTTCCTTAGTGCAATTTAATTTGATGTAACCAATGTAATTGTCTAAAAACAATGCAATACAAAATAATTCAAACATAAAGAGCTTATTTTCTCAAGATATTTCTAAAACAAACAACTTTTCTCGTTAAAGAAACAATTTCGATATTTTTGCACATGCCAAGATACTCAGCGACAACACTAAGACATCCAAGACAGCAAGCTAAACAGGCGTCTTTCAAATCTCAGCCCAGGTCATTGTTTGTAAAAATTTTACTTGTGATGAATGCCTGCAAGGAATGAAATGAAATTGAAATGAATGCAAAGAACGAATTAGGGCCCTACTTATTAGGTCAATAACAATTTTGTCCCATCTGCAGCTCAATTCAACAGATAACAGTGCTCAACAAATATCAATTAATTTCTGCTGAATAAAGTTTGAGACCTGTTCTTTAATAATTCATGTTCATTGATATTGAGAAATAACATAACTTGTGCATCACATCAATGCATATCATACAGGTCCCATTCATAGTAGCTGAGTATTAAACAACCATGTGAACGGAATTGAACACGGTAAGTAATTTGGTCAAATAAATTAGCAGATAAATAACTGTTGTTCTATGTAAGGACAATGGCACAATACTGTTAAAAGTCTCAGTCAAAGTTGATCTTCCACCGAGTGAGTTGCGAGGCTTTGTCAGTCCACCTTTAGTGTGCAGAAATACATAACATGTACAAGTTTGAATTATGCATATTGGTACCTCACTCCTAGTCGTTATTTTATTTTGTGTATATATCCAGAATTTTCTTTATGACACGTACGTATATAAATCAATTGTGAGGGGTTTAATTTTGTATTTTTTCAGCTATGTTTTATGAAATGACATCGGAATGGCTTGATTAGGACTTAACCGTTTCAATTCCCGTGACTCAATTTGCTATGCATGTGGTTGTTTTATTGTAGTAATTAAAACTATTGTACTTCCTTTTTGAAATGATCATACTTGGCTTACTTTCAGATTAAATTAGGGGACCAAGGTGAATTGTGAGTCTTGCACAATGTCTGTGAGATATGTTTAGAAAATCAACGCAATTAGTCAAAGGACAGAAAAACGACTAAGATTTGTCATTCCTATGTTGTTGTAGGAGCCCCCCAAAAAAACATGTAAGCGACTGCTACTTTTGTCTCACGAAAACTTCTGGTTATAGCAAAAATATGCAATACCCGTGCAAAATAAATTAGCCAAATCTGAATTCAGCAATTCGTCAAGTGCTTCATTCAGATGAAATTTTAGTCCCTGTATTCAAGGACCTTCCTTCACTGATCGTTGAAATTGATATATGTAAACAGTGAACTTGACAGCGGTCGAAGCTTTGTATTATACATACATCGACCAAATAGGTGCACACTTCAGTTAGTAAGAACTTAATGATTTAGTTGCAGACCTAAGCCTGTCAAAAGAGCAAGGAGAAGTTTTAGCTTGCAGACCGAAAGAGAAAAATTGGTTTCAGGAGAAAACAAATGTAGCAGAGGTGGGAGATCTCTTGGAATTCCTCAAAACTAGAAAACAATTTTAGTTTACTTATGTGACCTGCCTGAACTGTTAAATGTGATGAATGTTTCACACTAAAATCCAAATAAAGGGATACTTTTAATAGATAGTGTCTAAGAACAGTCAATCAGTGTCTGTTACTCTATAATGGAAACTTGTTCAATGCAATTCCTCTTGGTCACTCGATACATTGTACGGTGAAGCATTAACACATAAAGATCTGTGTTAGACTCACTCAAATATCATTACCCGAAGTGGATCATTTGTAGGAATGTGAAAATGGTAATTTTTCACTTGGCCAACCAAGAAGCTATGCCAAATATCCATGATTTTGCGTTTACGGCACAGCCGAGCCAAGGATAAACCTGGGGACAGAAATTCTAGCCAGATAGGAAATGTTTGATTTTTGCAGAGAAGAATATTATGCACGAACCTTTTGTTGAGCAAAAAAATCATAATCCCCACTTTACATTAAACAAATGTTCTTAATTTTGAAAGCTTTTAATGCAGAGGGTGATTGTTACATATTCATTTGTATGACATATCTTTTCTAAAGTTCTGATAAAATATAGGCTGGAGATATTGATGGGCCACAAGTCAGGAATTTGTTGATAAATCAAAACTTCTCGAGTTCGATGACTGACGTAGAAAAATGAACATGGGACTCATTTGCAGTTGTTGTGCTGGGATTTCTTGGAAATAAAAAGATTACCAACTGTTTGGATTTGGTATGGATATTGCTGGATAGCTTGTCTCGTTAACGCTACAACATGAGCATAAGGGTTCATTTCTTCAGGAGCTCTCTTGATGAATTCAGTGCTAATCTTGGTGAGGTGAGGGTTGAACACAACGAGCGCTTTCCTCACCATATCAAAACTATGGAGGAGAAATATCGAGGCCAGTAAAACACACACGTGACCCCAAACTACTATTGGAGTATTCAACGAAACTGTAGACATTAAACACTGCAGACACTCAAGCAAGCGACAAATATTTCCGTGAATTTATAGATATGTGTACTATTGTTTGGGTCTTCTTCATTATATTAGAGTAATAGCCAGTACGTGATAGCATATAGTAAAAGGAGATGGTATCGTATAATGCAGTTATTCTTTTGAATTCTGTTGACATTTTAAGTTGTGCTTTAAAGCTATAATAGCTAAAAAACTTTCCTTACCTAGTAAATACATACAGTATATCGTAAAATACGAATATGCTGTAGAATGAAAGTCTGACGTGTCACAAAAACATGAATACCGTACTTGGTTTCAGCACGTGAATATTAATTAAAAATAATAAAAAAATATAAGTCAGAACAACGTGTGTTGACAAATTTTCTCGAAACAACATGGACCACCTCACCCATCTTCAATTTCCACTGTTATATTAAACATTTAGATAATAATTGAAAGACTATTCGAATTAAATTTTATAATAACTTAATAAAGGTCTTATGCTAGAGATTCCCTGGACTATCCCTTCGAAATGTAACGCAAATTATCAATGACCCCTCTGTATTTTGCTACCAGGAGGCAATATTCTCACTAAAATTAGAATTGATATAGATCACATATTCCAAACCGAAGCCATATCATCTCGGCAATTTCATAACCTCCTCCAAACCATTTTCTAAATATCCAAATTTAAAAATTGCATTGTCTGCTTCCATGATCACTGCCTTAAACAATTATGCCTAATTCAGACTAAGGAATACATTTTCACACCGTATCGCCTGTATTGATATTGTAAAAGTTAACAGTAATCAAAGACTAAGTAGATCATCTATATTATGCAAAAAGTTTGTCAATATTAATTCGCTATCAAACTCGTGCTTTAACTCAGTGTCATACCATCAAGGCCCATCATATACGGCCTAAAAGCCCATTAAAATCTCAAACAAATAGATGTGAAATTAACTCTACGATTCATATTACCTCTTTGTTCCTATTTCTAAGGGTTCCGAAACCAAACCAGTAATATTGAAAGCTCATTCAATAAAAATTACCCCTAGATAATCATACGCAAGACACTTGTTCAAAAATAGTAGCTGTTCAAGGGTCTGTAAATGTTCCAGGTGTGCTGAATCTTTTAAAATTAAGCGAAAATTTGCTGAATCAACGGGTTCCAAACACTAGTCAACCTTCCCAACCTCGATTTCTAACCGTTATAATCGAAGCATTAAAAATATATTTCCACTACCCTCTACATTATCGGTGATTAGATACAGAATGAAATTTCTGTATATATTCATGAAATATATTTATTTGAACACAATCCTTTGTCAGAAATCTTCAATCTATTCGTCATTATAATAATTTCAAATTAATCAAATCTAAACCGTAGAATTTCTACGGGAAATACCTAGTAACATATAAAACAGCGTCTGATCACTGCTATCTATTGAAAGCCAAAGACTTAGTAGGATTTTCCTTTAAATTTTATTAAATAAATTTCTGGAATGATTTGAACAACAACTAAAAATATCACTTATAGGCTCATCATGCTAGTTGAATAAAAAATAACTTTTCGAAAAGTATACCTGTTAAGAGTCAACAAAAAATAAAAAAATGACTAAATTGAAGGAATTTCTATTAGGCAAACGAATATTTTGTTGCCCAATTACCCAAGTATAAGCTCAACTCTATTGGTCTGCATTCAAGTGACTAATAAATAACAATTTCTGCACAACCTGAGTTGAAATGAATCTGTAAAAAAATAATTAAAAAAAAAAATTCGAAAGAATAATGACTCATTAGTGCCTGTATGCAATAGGGTAACACGTTAAAACACAGTACACGTTGGGAAATTACAGAATAGAATAGAATAGAATAAGGCAATAGGAACGAGCCGTTTGGCCCATTCTTGGTTCAATACCGAAGTCCCATGCCGTCTAAAAGTAAATCCATCAGTCATGCACGTACACCTTAACCACGTAAGTCAATTTAGTCGTGTGCACACATGTCACTCACGCACAGGC
>VCRD01000048.1:428391-519402 GCA_006783055.1 Trinorchestia longiramus
AGGGCAGCTTGTTTTCCGATGAGGTGCTTATTCCAATGTGGTGCTTGTTACCAAATAGCTTGCTTGTTGTCTAGATATCTTGTTTGTTCTAAATATTTCGGTTAAACTTTAACGGTAGACACTTCAAATCACTTCGGTAATTATTCGGTCAGTAGTTAAAGTATTCACATTATTCGGCGTGATTGGTAAGTTTCGTAAGATAGAACTCTTACACTTCACGTACTTGAGCACCTATCTCGCACGACCATTCGCGGCTGTGTCGTGAGGGTTACTGGCTGTGTCGTGAGGGTTACTGGCTGTGTCGTGAGGGTTACTGGCTGTGTCGTGAGGGTTACTGGCTGTGTGGTGAGGGTTACTGGCTGTGGCGTGAGGGTTACTGGCTGTGTCGTGAGGGTTACTGAGGGTCATTTACATTACAGGGAGGGTCATTGACCCTCACATTACGTGAGGGTCATTACAGACTGGTTGTTTCTAATTTTCTAAATTGATTTTACGGTGTCCCCTCATGTGATGACTGCAGAAAAAAATTGGGAACATACAGATCTCAATACTATAAAAAATAATTACCTAATGATAAACCGTAAAATAGTGCCTTGAGGTAACATTTTCATTAAAGTAGAGGAGTTCAACATTTGTAAGCATAGCTGCAGTAAAAATTTAAAACCTAATTTCATTCAAGCACACAGGACATAAGCGTAAGATACTTAACTCATAGTTTATTAGTTCATTCATTACATAGTCTTTGTATATGATACGAAGTAGTTGTTCACTCATCTTTTTTTGTACTCGAGCTAGGAGTTAAAAACGTTAATTGCTTGGAATGCTGTGAAATGCTTCTCTATATCTAGTCTCACCGGTGGTAATTAAAAACTTTATTTCGAGTATTGTAGGTGTGCATACACAAATGAGGCGCAAAATATCATTCAAATATATCACAGGGTGAGCATTTTCACGAATGAATAAATTTAATAAGAAAATAATGGTACACAAATTTAAACGGCAGCATGCTCAAGTTGTTACAAATATCTATGTCATGAAATGTTACACTGTTATATTGAACCCAGTTTCTTGAGATAAGTCGAATAATATTATTCCATATTATTTTCACTTTATTTGTGAGTGCCTTAGGTAAAAGTCTCCACAATACGATAGAATTAATTAAGTTTTCAGAGCATCTCTCGGTAAGAATCTAGATGCCGAATAAATAACTCCAAAAAACTTATAATGTTTAGTAGAAACTGCTGTTAATTACTTCTCAAACGTCAATTCATCATCTAAAATGACCCCCAGTTACTTGAAGGATTTTACCCACACAAGGATTTTACCATTTGAAGTAATATTAGGTAGAAGTAAATTAAAAATAGTTCAAAAATAGTACAAACGCTGCTTCATAGTAATATGCTTGTTTCCAAACAAATTACTAGGTTGTCTCACATGAAATATATTTTTTGAACGACAATCATACAATGTTTCAGAAGTGCTAAAAACGTATTTTTTTAGCTAGAATGAGATCCATGTTCTTTTATGATCTATCTCCCACGTTGATTCAATTCAAATGAAGGGTTTCCCATCGTTATGCAAGCCGAAAAGAATCTCTCAGGTCCTACATGAGAATAACTGTCTCCTGATCTTTAACCCCTTTAATTTCTTTTTGTGGGTATATTTGAAAGATATTATTATAGAAACAACCCAAGAATATTGTTTGAACTTGAATGTAAGATACGTTAAGGAATTTATGCTATTAGACCTGAAACATTATCCAATGTGATGCATAGCATGAATATAGATGCACATGAATATTCAAGAATTAAGGGCGACCATCTAGAAGGAATAAGTGGCAAAAAGAAGTAAATTTTCATCAAAATAAAGCAGTTTGTTATCTTGGCTGTAGAATTGGATTGTTCAATTTGCACGATGAGCATTTTCTGTGTTATACTGTGTTTTAGGGGGATTGCAACATTGGAACACCCTGTATTTCATCGGTAAAAATATTATCACAGTCATTTGGTACGTTTGTTTCAGTTTTTTACATAACTATTTTCCGTTTAAAGAAAATGAGTAAATGAATTAACTCAAAATTATAGTAAACATCGCACAATGATAAACATAACTGTGTTTTTAGATGACTAAATTAGCTGATTGAAAAATTTACAATTTAAGTGCAACTGCCTAGTTGTTGCAATATGCACAGATATAGTTTCATTTTACATCACGAAAAAGAATCAAGTGTCTGCTAGGATGATGAAAAATGAGGAGAGGGGGTTATTGGTCATAACGGTGTCTCGAAGCTCGTGGGCAACCGTGACTTTGGCTCTAGCCGTGACTCAATTTTAGTCGCATTTCAAACAAAAATAGTGTACCACCCAAAAATTTTCTTATCTAAACTTGGCATGTACCAAATTGGACTTATTTCAAAGGGAACGTATACCGACGTACAACTGGAAATGTACTACGACGACCAATTCTTTATATTTCCTTGGTTGCATCTTCTTCCCACACTGTAGAGACGAGACCTTGTTTCGTTTACATCTTCTTCCCCATAAAGTCAGTTGATTGAAACTCCTACAAAACTTATTCTTAAATTATTTCAGTCAACTCCTGAAATTTCATGAAATTTCTGAAATTTTTTCTAATCCTTCACTATTACTATCAAAAATGTTCGTTTTTAGCAATCGTTACTTCTAGTTTTTCCAGTTGTTTGACGGCGGTAAACATAACTCTTTGAAATAAAAACTAAGCGGTTTGCAGCCGAGAGAAGTATTGGTTGCAGTTTGATTTTTGCATGTAACTGGAGTGTTTTGGTTGCAACTGAAGTGTTAGGGTTACATCTGGGGTGTTTACCTTGCACTGGGAATGTTTTGATAGCAGTTGAAGTGTAATGATTATAATTTCAAGCGTTTTAGTTTCATTTAAATCAGTTTGGATGTGATACGAACGTATTGGTTGCAGCTAGAGTGGTTTGATATCAATTATACTGTTTTGGTTGCAGTTGAAATTTTTTAATTACATTAAGAATGTTATGATTACAGGTCTACTGTTTTAGTTGCAGTTCGACTGTTTTTGTTGCTATGTTTTCGTTAAAACTGGAGTCTTTTTACTATAGTTCATTTAATTTGGCTTCTTTTTAAAAGTTATATTTAATATTTTCTAACAGTAGGTGGTACATTTTGGTTGCAATTGAATTGTTTAGCATGCAACTGTTGTGTTTTAGCTGTTGTAGTATTTTGGCAGTATTAAGTTGTTTGAAATTGGAGTGTTGTTACCTTGTTAGAATTGTATAGTAGCAATTGAACTCGTTTCGTAACAGTTGTAGTTATATACTTGACTTGAACGGACAAATGATTCCTGTGGTTTATGACTAATGTACGTTTTTCATGACAGTAGTATTGGCATTTTTCCTGGTAATTTCAGTTCTTCCTGTTTCAGTTTCAGTTCAGTAAGTACAGTCCAATCGTAGTAATTGTACATATTTCTTGGTAATTGAGTTTCTTTCGTGAAAATTAAAGTATTTTCGTGGTAATCAAAGGGATTTGGATGCAATTATTTGTTTTTGTGCATTTCAAGTTATTTGCAGAAGCTGCAACTACAGCTTCATCGACTGCTCAGACGATAGAATTATTATAGAAAAAATATTACGATTAGAACTTTTGCAGCAATGCAATGCAATGCAATGATGCAGTAATGCAGTGCTTTAGCAATGATGCAGCAATGATGAAAGGAAGAATTTATCGCATTGATGGCTGATGGATAATTTTCTTATGTTACTAACAGTCCTTATGACATATATGCTACTAAACAAAGTAGAGAAGATTAAATTTGTAAGCTTTATTTTCATTCTCCGATGAGTCGATTTTTCTCCGTCTTTTAGGTGAGGCTTAGATTGGAGCATAGGAATAATTTTGATATATTACGCTCTGACATAAAAACACCAAATTTTTAGGTTTCAATAAAATTTATTCGCCCTGCAATTACATAGTTAGTTTTCGCTAATTATTGTGAGTTGATATTTTTATACGTTATTTTTATCACTCAGAAGCCTTGAGTTCGGATTACTCCCCAGCCTCAATTCCGTGGACCGGATTCTGTATTCTGTATCGTCGGACTTTGGACAAAATGTTACTATAATTAACGGTAAATTAATGGTATTCCGACGATAATGTGGGCAAAACACGGCACTAATTTCAACGAAATATCATCAGCGTATTGAAGAAATCATCCGTTCATGATTGTCAGAAACAACGATAATTAACGGTGAATTTTGATGAAAATTAACGTCAGTCAGATGATAAAATTTAGACTGGGTGGCCCAGTTCTTGCATGACCCAGACAAAGATGATCATCTCCTCAGAGCAGATGATATCCCTATTCCTCGAAGAATCATACAAAACATCTAATAATATTCATATATCATCATTGGAGACGATGAAAACATCCTTAACTACGTTTTAGAGAGTGTTCATTATATTGTTGTATGCACAAAAAGACTACTACCGCAGGTTTCAACAATGTTGTACCATATCTGTCCAATTTATATATGTCACAGCTATACGTGTCTCAAGATGGCCGAAAAAATAATTTCATCGTATATACTTGCTAGTTGTGCTGATTGCTCAGAACCTGTTAAGTTTCACAACATGTCTGCTGCCACAAAAAAGAGCCATTTTCCCGAGAAAAGTACCTGGAATGGAATCGGAAGTTTTGGAACGCAGGGTTGTAATAACATGCTTCAGCAAGGAGTTTTGAATGTAAAACAGCAAATTACTTGACAGGAGTTTCCCTGCAACAAGACAGACTTAAAACCACCTGCTTTTGTGAGTATTTTTTGCAGGTTTGATCAGTAGTCTGGCTCTTCCCGCTAGGTTAGAAGACAGTGTAGAAAATTAAATGTGAGTCTTAACTTGCGAGTGTTCCATCAGGTTAAAAACTCTATCATGCATATGAGAATACCAATACCACCACTATTGTTTGTAGGGAACAGCAGAAACATTCTATTGTTAATTAATTACTATTTAACAGCTGGGGATGTGATATCGCATTTCAAAAAAGTAAATAGTGAAAAATCTTCACTTCCCCATTGGTTTTCTATGTTCTATACGTTCTATTTGTTCTATACGTTACCCATTTGTTTTCTTTGTGAAAACAAATGCTAACTATTCTCAATTTATCCTTCCCTGCTACGTTGTAACGTATAAGTGTGAGTAAGAACCCAAGCAAGGAAATGTATTGTTTCAAGAAGTACAGAAGTACAAGCGTCTTAATTTATATCGCTAATTATCAAATTTTCCTTGCCGATTTGATTTTCATATGGAATCAAAACTAGTATTTATCCACTACTCAAAAATAATGTAATTGTGCAGCAATGTTTCTTCCTTAATCTAAATGATACAGATGAATAACATCAATTGTTGCTTACTTACGTGAATTTGGAAGTTTCAATACGTCCTATGAGAGTGATCTGGATAAAACACACGAGTGATCAGCGTCTCTCAAGGTAATTGAAATTTCAAAAGTATTTTGCATTTTTTGTTAGTGGAAAGGAACATCATCAAAATATCCCAAACTCAATAGACTTATAAGTAAATAAATATGAGTAGTTTTTTACTCAAACGAGAATTTGTGTCGTTTGGTGTCTAAATTAGTCGTTCAAAATTGAAAATTTATGACTCACTCAGTTCAGCTTCTTCATTATCGTGCGCAACCAAACGGCTGTTACTTTTCATTTTAGTGAAGATGATGAGTTGGAAGATGACGTATGTAGCTCACTTGTCCTCGTGAACTACAGTAGCTTCCGTGTGTGAGGCTTGTGTGCTTTTGTATTTACTGCCGAGCGTATACTGAAGTGTATGCAATGGTTAAGATAGCTCTTATAGGTAAAAATTACCAATAAATCTCTTGCATAGACGACCATCAAAATATGATAAGCGACAGAGACAGGCTTCCAAAAAATGGGATGAAAAAATGGAATGTGGGGCTTTATCAATTGTGGTGCCTAGCGTTCGGTTTTTGTACTGTTTTTTCCCGTCTCTGTACTTCTGCACAGAGGTCCCGTCCTTCATTGCCCCCATAGTTTTTTCCATGTCCATTTACGGTTTCTCCGTGCCCTTAGTAGTGGCCGACTTGAGGGGAAACATACTATCAAATTCTCATCATACACGTGAGGTAACGATATTACAAATGTTCTTCGCTAACAAGTAGCTGAACTCATATCTACTAATGCACCTTATACACCTTGGTAAGTTGGTTAAAGCTTCTAATGATTTCTGGTAACTTGAAAGTATATATGTAGCATTCTATGAAAATATTATAAACGTTTATGACTAATAGTTATGCATTATCTCATTGCAGACCGAGAAAAATGAACATTACCGTAGTTGCTTGACAAACATTAATTCATTAATTAACGCGTTGCAGATTTTTATCGAGCAGAGTGACATCAAATTTTGAATTATGGCAAGAATAGCCCTTACGCCTTTGAGGCATAAAGGCTGATTAATATTTGTATAAGTTATGATGTGAATCACTATCGTAGAAATAGTACATTTTGCAGGCACGTGAGCTTGAGCCGAATGCTCAAGATATTCCGAGTCGCATGTACAATAACTGTTGTTCCTTACTAACTTATTGAACTTCAAAACTAGAAGTGCTAGTGAAACAGTTAGGGAAGTTTTAGACTACGAAATTATTCTATTTTATGTATGTGTTCTTGCCTACATTTGTATGTATTCGAGTCATTTGAAAATAAATGAAGTCTCGTATACCTTGGAAGCGATATTCACTATTTTCAATTTGAAATTTTCCTCGGATTGAAAGTCTACTTTCAAACATATTTTGCACAAACTTTTAAAACATAGCGTAGAAAAAAATGTTTTAACGGGAAAAATGATAAGAAATTATGAGTACTAATTTATAATTACAAAGTTTATTCAACGTCCCGATTCTGCTATGATTCGCTTCTAAGTCGGTATAACTTTTTTTGAGCTATTACAGAATTGTGAATACCGTAATACGCAAAATTTCTTATCAAATTACACTGGTATACTACTTTAAAGAACAGAAAAAGAGAGTCATGGGTAGAGAATAGACAGCAAATTGGTGTAAAATTATCAGAGAGCTTAACGACAGCGCTGTGCTTACCATCAAGTATTTAAACATCTAAACGTGCTGGTAGGAACGATACGAGCCAGTATCAGAAAATATTATATACATAATGTCAGCATTTTACGAATAACTGCTCTCGACAAATAGCATCGTGTTCTGCTGAAGTACGTGCACACCAAAATTGTTACTTGTTTTTTTCTTAATTTTGTGTAGTGTATTAATATTATTTTGAAACAAGAAGTGGGCGTACATTAAAATTCCATTTTACAGTATAGTTTTTGTACAGTTATTGCAAAAATACTTTTCAGAGGATCAAAATTTGATGGAAATAAAGATGACACCTTGTAAAAAATTACGTGTAACCAATATATTTCGCCCTTGTTAGGTAATAATCGAATCAAAACAACACACTTGTGTTCCCCTAGACTGCAAGTAAACATTGTACTATCTTATAATCAGGTTTAAATTGTGAAAAATCTATAGATCACAGCATGGGCAGAGAAAGTTCTCTCTCGGAATTTGAAAAAGGTCATATAATAGTTTTAAATAGTCAAGGATGCTTCCATAATTCAATTTCGAAGCAGATTAAGATGTCAAGAACAGTAAATTAATTTTTTTTGCAAAATCCTGAAGCGTCCGGATCAAATACTATTAAATCCCCTGGACGTCCACTCAAACTTACTCCAGCCACTCGGCGCAGAATGCTATGTAAGGTTTCATCTACAGGAAAGGATTCCAAATATCTTTAAACGTGTCTAAAGTTGAATGTAACTCCCAGAAGCGTTAGGCAAATTCTCAAAACTTCAGAATTTTTTCATTTAGGAAGAGGAAAACTAAACCAGAGCGGAAGAAAACACGCAAGAAACGCCGAGAAGAGTGGGTGAGGGAAAAAGTACAATGGAATGCAGACAATTAGGCAAAAATTGTCTTCTCAGACGAAAAGAATTTCAATTTAGACGGGACTGACGGTTTTCAATACTATTGGCATGATTTGAGGAAAGATGAGCAGATCTTCAGCACAAGGCTATTCGGAGAAAGATCATTGATGATTTGCGGAGTTTTTACAGCAGAAGGTAAAGTGAGTCTGGTACAGATGGAAGGAAAACACAATTCAGCAAAGTACACTGAAGTGTTACAAAAAAGTTTTATACCATTTATAGATAATTTTCACCAGAATACGGTCGTGTTTCAGCAAGACAATGCAGCCATCCACATTTTAAAACACATAAGAGAGTGGCTTAATGGTCACAACATCAGCACTTTGAGTTGGCCAGCTAAGTCACCAGATCTAAATCCTATAGATAACTTATGGGGTATACTGGCTAGACAAGTTTACCAAAAAGTTCAGTTACGTTATGTTTACATTCAGTTAAAATGTTAGAAAAATTGATTCACTAGTTTTTAAGATTTGAAGTTTAATTACTTGTTCCCTAAATATGGACAGTACTGTACATGTGACAAAGTGATACATATGAAAAGATATATTGGGTCGGCCAAAAAGTTCGTTTTTTAAAGAGGAAGACGGCATTTGAAAAACGAACGAACTTTTTAGCCTCCTCAATACAATGCATAGAAGGCGTAGACGCTGTTCTGAGAATAACAAACTATTAAATGTTAAGCGAACACGTTCCTTGTGACGCTATGATCACTTATCTAGACTATGATCATAGAACTCATCGCTATTTGCACGTTTGTGCTAGTTCTTCAGGTTATTGTTTTTCGTGCTATGTACGCGTGATCTTTATTTGTTTCAAAGAATCATTACGTTTTGATTATGTGAGTAATTTTAAGAAATTGTATTGATATAGAACTTTCGATGTTCATTTAACCTACTTTCGGATTTGGTACTCATGCCGAGAGAGCGTTCTTTTGACCATAAGAATCTAATCAAACTTCTCTAGAACTTTGTTCACAAAATCAGCGTTACTCTTTCCGGTGGTCCTTTTGACTCGTAATTTTTCATCACGCATAACACTATAATTTTTTGGTCATTTGTGTTGGAAGAGACATACTGCATTAATAATTGCAGATTGTATGCAGAAAAATAATTCCCAAGCCCTGGCTAATTGTACGGTTGTTTCATTGTAAGGTACCTCAGGGAACCAATATATTGTTATTATCAGTTTTTCATCAAGAGACATTGGGATGAAAAGTAATTTGGAACTTTGTGACCTTGGTACAACACAAATAAATTTGAAGAAGTGTTGGACCTATGCTTCCTGAAAAATATCTATATCATTCATATGAAAACAACATATTTGAACGCTTTAAAGCAGTATTTATAGGTTAACAATTTTGAAAACATTATTTTTGGGATTAATTTACTTTTCTTATTTGGATTATAGTGCTCCACTATTTTTTTCACATGAACTGACGCAAAACTAATGCAATGCACGACTGCCGAGAGATACTAAAGTAATCAGAGGGGGCTGGAAGGCATTGCGAAGTTATATGGAGGGACTTATAAAATTAAAGAGTTTCTCATTAGCTTGATTGCGAAGAGCAGGGGAGGAGATTCTACTAAGCCGTAGACAAGAATTCTTCCAGAGAACTGCCACAAAAAAAGTTTTAGGGAAAACCTTGAGTTAAATTTAGATTAAAATCTTTTTGGTTCTACACTTCTCTCGGAAACTTTTGTGGAAATTGGGAATCTGACTTATTTGACCAGAAATGCGATGCATATGCAACTCTAGCCACCTGGTAGGTAAGATGCCATCCAGACCACGACATAAGTTAGACACCACGACATCCACTTAATGTAAGGATGCCATATACATCACTTGAGTAGGCATATGCCATGCATGCCACTAATAACCGTGATGTCGCACCCTCCACTTGGTGGGTGTGATGCCACATACATTACTTGAGGAATGTGGTGCTAAACAAGGCATTTGCAGACTATGGTGCTACATTAACTACCACTATTACCACAGTGCAGTAAAGAATAGTAGGAGCACATGCGAGGGATGCCAATGACCACTCTCCGTCATGTCAACCTCACAATTTCCAGGCGGTGACGTTATGATCCCGCCAGGCGCCGATTGGTCAATTTTTGGCCAGATGCCGATGAATGATACAAAAGAAATGGAGACGGTTAGATTCGAACCTAAGCAGTTAAAGATATCTATTCTTTATACACTGTCCTTACGCCACTCGGCCACGAAAACTTTAAAACTGGAGAATTTCAAATCATTTTAACCCTAGAACAACAAAGTAGGCCTGAGGGGTTCAGTGTCAAAATAGCAAGCCCGTCTAATATTGCATTCATGAATATCACTTGATAATAACATTGATAGAATCAATATATATATGACCTTTCTGTTACGTACTTTGAAAGAAAAATAATTGAAAAGTGACACGGAGTAACGTTATGATAAACGATAGGATTAAACAAACAATACAATGAGCATGAAAAATTTATAGGAATATCTTTTTTTCTCCTTAATTTTCTTGTAGCTCAGCTTCTACCATTGAGATTCAATTTAATACTCACAATGATGATATTGAATACGATCCTCTGGGATGCTCTGAGTCCACTCAGTTCATATATGATAGAAGATGCAAAAAATAACTTCATTAGTCATTATATTTGCAATGAAAATACTAAAAATTAGAACCAAAAATCCAGAAATTTCACAATCCAGAGAAGTAGATAATTTTCCGGATTGAGTAATTCAGAAAAGAGTTTCAGTCAATCAAGTGTTCACTTTTCATGTACAACCAAAAAATTCGAATTATTCAGTACATGATTATTCTATTATTTCAAAATTTTCAATTTGGATAATGAAACCGAAAATATAAGATCTTCGAATTTCAGTTATTGGTGATGATAAAAAGCGTATTGTATAACTGATTTATCTATGAAAATTATATGTCAGGTACTGGCGGTAAATTGAACGAAAAATCTTCAGTTTGCTCCTTAACTATGACGTTACGTTATTCTCTACGGGTTAAATGTAAAGACTGATATATGAAATTTAGTTAAATCAATTCAGATAATTTATCTATGAATGTTTCTCTTCATAGAACCCTTGGGTACTATGCCAAACGACCCTTCAGTGTTTTCATCATCCTCAGTAGTATACTATTTTTTAAGAAGTTTTAAAATGAATACTACTCATGTTTCAATACATTATTCTAATATTCTGACATGTCATCACTAGTAGATCTATTCAATGAGTTTCAACTCCCCATCAGTAAAGTTTTCATCATCACTCTATCATCCTCCCATTTTTCTAACAGCAATGCTCTGTAAGCCAGATATTGCTTAGAGCAAAATTATTGAAGACCCGTTTCTATTTTCTTACACGCATCGTTTTCCTCTTTTACATACGTAGGCAACAAAGCTCTTCACACTACGTTCTTTGACTCTTTAGTTGCAGCCTTCCAAGCAGATGCATGTGGTAATAATAATGTTCGTTGCATGAAGTATATGTTTTTAATACAATGATGGATACCTGCAGAGGTAGCGTCAACTAATTGAACACTAAATGAGTATTAATACTATTTCTCCCACAAGTAGATTTTACCTTGAAGGTTGTAGGAGGAAAGTTGGAATTGGTGCCATGAATGTAATTTGAATGTGAGAATGCTGATCAGGGAAATATGTATCAAACACAGGAGCCTTATTTAGAACATGGCTTTGTTGTCGAGATCATTCTCAAAATTGTATCTCAACGCATTATATTCTCAAGAAGAATAAATCGCATTACTCGGGAGATGTATTTGTTTTTCGTATCCCGAGTCTTTTCATTACTGCGCCTTATTACCTGTAAACTTTGTTCTCACCATTCATCAATGGTCAGGTCTTCTGAGAGAGGAGTAAGAACAGAGGTTTTACGCTGGCGTGTGCAGTAAAGTTATTGCCAAAAAGTAGGGTTTCTATATCCTTACTAACTTTAAAATGAGGAAACTCATTCAGAGTAAAATATGGAAGCACTGGCAGTTTCATCCAAAGCATTTCTGACTCATAACAGGTGAAATTTTGCTGAAGGTTTGTAATGGTTGTCAAAAATTTATGCAGCGGAATTGCACTATCAATTTTAAGGCCGGTTACTCTGGGATTTCTATTACTCGTACAGTTCTCATTAATAACTGAACATTTACTTTCAATACCATTTTCCACCACCAGATGTTGGAATATGGAGATGAATTTGTATCAAGATTTCACTCGGTGCAACGTATTTCTCCTAGTGAAACGTATCCATGTGTTCGAAAGTACTTCAGTATAATAAGTGAATGTTGCAGGGACGCACATTTCACCCTGCCACGTTTGAGGACACTGATTTATTACATTCTTCGAGTTTTTAGCTGTTTCCCCTGCTTGACTGTTCAGCTGACTTGGGAACAGACTAATAACTTGACGATATGGTATACTACTACTAATTCTATTTAAAAATTTTAGCTTATGCTTAGTAAAACATGCCATATAACACATTTTGCCCCTGAAGGCTTCTGTTTAAGACTATTGTCCCTGGTTGGAGCTATTATGTCACCAGAGAAAAATTTAAAACTTACGAATACATTTACTCTCTAAAAGTTTTTCGAATTTTACTTTAAAGTGCAGTGCGTGAGGAAAGAAGATAGTTAATAAATCTGTACAACGGAAAAAATCTTTGCTTACAGGTTTAATTGACGTATATGAAAATAATGTTATCATATAATAGAAGTATGAAAATCCAAGGACATTTTTTTGGCGAGTTGAGGTGAAAAAACGGTATGTGTCTTTTTAATGCAATCAGCGTAACACGCGTAGTCATGGAAAAAAAACTACTGCAGACAACTACTGAACCACGATAAACTCCCTTCAAAAAATACTTAGGTCAATGTGAACATGTCACATTACCAAGTATAATTAATTTATTTATATACTTGGCCGTCAAACAACGAAATAACTACAACCGTCGTTCATACACATCTATTCATTATTTATTATTGTTCAACTTAAAACCATAAAAATGAATCCAACTGAAAGTCACGAGGAAGAGACAGGGTAAATAAGCAATATGAATATGATAATAAAAGCTACTGCGCTTTCACGTGTGAATACTATTGATGGATTTTATATCTTAATAAGGTACATATTATTATACGGAAAAAATGAAGTAAAAAAATGTTATTTAATTCGAAGTCACTGTCGTTCTAAAATATAAGTAGTTAACTAATACAGATAACCCACCTAGTGTTGATAATTCAAGACAATGCTCGTACATTTTAAAGTGACTCCGAGATTACTCCTAAATGAATTATATCTTAACGTCTATTTAGTACACTGAATCTACGAATATCTTGATTCTTCGAATATTTTGATATATGTAGGTACTCATGATATTCAATATACTCCATACACTCAATATACCCAATATACTCAAAATCGTCACAATCGTAAGAAATACTCGAAATACTCGAAATACTCGAAATATTCAAATCACTCGAAATACTTGATGTACTCGAAATACTCGGTATACTCGAAACACTCGAAACACTCGAAATACTTTCGAATTATCAACTCGTGTGAAAGGGGTAATGGATTTTCAACTTTTGTGAATGGGTGAATGAATTTCTCAACACCTGTGAATGAGGTGAATGGATTTTTCGACTCTTGTGAATGGGATGAATGGGTTTTCCGACTGTTGTGAATGACGTCTTTCCAGTTCCTGTGTATGGTCCTTCTCACTGTATTTAAGTGAGATAACTGTTGTATTTTAACTCCTTTTTTGCCTCCTCACTCATTCAATGAACTCCTAGGACCTCATGGGCTCTCGAACAGACCTGCTAAATGCCGGTTTTGCTGCTACAAATCTAAACATTCAAGTTTCATCATCAACCTCAGCAAACTAAAGTCAAAATCAAGAAAATCAAGGTTTTGGCTGAGAGACTCCCCCCACTACGGAGTTTCTTCAGTCTTCGCTTGAACTAACAGCTTCTACATCCTTGCAAAATTTTCTCGCTGCGAATAGTTGCACTCAACGCTTTCTTACAAATATTAAAACAGTTTCTCAAATATCAGCTAAACTTTCTACGCATGCGCTTGGCAAGGTGAAAAAAGGTATGTCTTTCACAAGGTGAAAGATTTCACCAAACCATTAAGACAATGAAAGATCTTTATCATGGATGATTGGATACGCATAGGATGACAGATTGATATCTAGAACTTACAAAACGACTGTATTACCAAAGCAAATTCTTGAATGTTTCATAAAACAAGTTTCCTAAACTAATGTTCATTTCATTTATGCTTTCACTTATATAATTTAAAGAAAAAGTCTTAAACGTGCATTATGCTTTGTCCCATGCGTTTATATATTTGTGAGAATAAACTGTTTAGTCTTTGTTTTATTATATGAATCGTGTGAGCAAATGAAATGGGTTAATATGTATAAATTGATGCATACATCGCGAAAAATGGAGCTGTTGGAGAAAATGGACGGCATACTTGAAATTAGCACTCGATGTATAAGTTATATCAGCTCAAAAACGATCGCCACCGAGACAAGTGTTAGCCTGCGTATTTAGTAAATTTAGAGCACATAGAGCAACCATTCACTCACAATTTGCTCTCAAATTCTATATTTACAATCTAAACTGAGTATATTGAAAAATAGTGGTGAATATTCATTGTTTCACGAGAGATATTTGTGCTGAACAAATTTTGTATCTCTTACAATGTCATAGTTACAGCTTGAATAATGGTTATTTTTTATTTGGCCCAAGATAAAAAAAATTACGGACTCTGAAATCATCAGCTGTCAGGTAATTTGCCTAGCCTAGCCTAGTTTTAAGCCTAGTTTTAGGTCCCTAACTTAAAACTAGGCTAAGATAAAACTGGAAGAATTATTTGATTAAATAACTGCCTCAATTAAATTTCTTCAACAAAATCCCGCAAGTGAGTTTCGAACTACACGTGAACAACTAGATTTGTTTGAGTTTTGGTTGATAATACACGCGCTACTATCGACTTACACGAAACTTGGCATCATTTGTTAATGGCGTGGAAATTTAAGTAAATTTTAGATTTCAAAGAAGAAATTAGGCTTCATTATATTTTTTATTCGTATACCAAAAGTGTAAACAACTAATTATCTACGTCTAGCAAGATTATTTACTGAAATAACAAGCGTAATAGTTGTCGTTAAAAGAATCTCCAAAAAATTTTTATACCCGAAGTTGAACATCAAGCACCAGGCTGCAATGAAAGTTCTGTAAAGTTTTTGGAAGGAAAGTTCTGTTCAATTTTTCGTTGAAATAAACATGAAAGTTCAGCAAAACAGATTTATTTAATAATTAACCTAATCATCTTTCTCATCAATGATATCTTCCAATCATTCTATAAGCTTTTTGATGCCTCTGTCATAGAATTTAAATGGTTTTAACTCAAAAAAACTAGCTTCATTTCATCCTCTGCTCCTGATGTAAATCTTTTTTGTGAAGGATGATTCTGTAAGCTTCTAAAGCAGTGGTTCTTAACCTTTTGGGAGCTACTGAACAACACGATTCCATATGCGCATTCACCAACCCCTTCTTAATTAGAAAAATAAAATATGAGTTTTTCAAATTCAAAACATAGGTTAATATTTTACCGGTGCATGAAATGAACCGTGCATCAACATCACTGTGTTCAAAGAACAAAACCATCAAACATGATTTTCACACAAAAAAAACATAATCAGTATCTGTTACAAATCAGTGTGACTTCTGCTGTTGCCTTTCAGGGTTCAGTTCAGAAATGCGCGGCTTCACCTTGGCAAGTGCCACTCTCATATCTTTTTCGCAACAAAGTCTGTTCCTTTTCTTTGTTTATATGTCTAGCATCCTCGAAAAGGATTGCTCGTAAAGATATGTTGTAACAAACGGTATGAAAATCTTCAGAACTTTCTAAGCAATAACAGGGTATGTTACCATTTGTTGACACCAAAACGTTGAAAGCGTTGTTCTAGAGAGTTGCTGTTGAACCTGGCTCTGCTGAATTGCAAAGATTTCATCGAGGTATTCATCATTGACATCTGCTGTCTCAACACTAAACGTGAACAGCTGTCTCACCCATGTTGAATATGAATCTCTTGTGGGGAAGTATCCGTCGAAAGACTTTGCAAGCCCATCTAAGTGCGTGGTATTGCTTGCTTCAGTTCTGTGGGTACAAAAATGATTCCGATTCCAGATACATCTTCGATCTTACAGAGTCGTCCAGTACGGGAAAGTTTGCAAAGTTATTGTTCTCTATTCGTCGTTTCCATAACGGTAACTTTTTTGAAAAGCCTTCAGGATTTCCTCCGCTTCGATGATGTTGACTCTACCACCCTATATCTTTTGATTGAGTTGATTGAGAGCTGCGAAGATGTCAGTCAATTGCGCTAAGATGAGAATGAACTTAGAATTTTTGAAGCAATCTGCATGACAAAATTGGTGCTCCTGCAAAAACAGAGCTAATTCCACAAGCACGGCAAAAAACGATTCAGCACCTGTCCCCAGGATAATCACCGAATGTTAGAATGGCACAGAGGTACCTAGAATTCAGAGCTCACTTCTTTACGCAGTTCACTGAAGATGCAGTGTCACAGAGCACTAGTTCGCATATAGTTCACGCATTTTACTACAATTTTTAATACTTCCGCAAGTTTTGGAGGCAAGGTTTCTGTTGCCAACACATTTTTCGTTGCCTCGCATTTGGAGGTTGCAGAATACAATGCGTAACAATGACGTGTGGTGCATTGGCTTTCACCACCGCACCAAAAACAAAAAACAATCTTTATTTCTAATCGAGTACACAGTACATAGACATTTAGTACATTGGTTTTTTAAATTCTTAGGGTTAACATTCTTAGAGTAGGGGTGATGATGAAGCTCCATGATCCCGGGAGGTTTGATGGGCGTGTCCATGGGCCATGACTGCTTACCCGGTAAGCCTTACCGATATGTGCGAGCTCACGGCTCGAAGAAGCAACGAGAAACATTTCGTGTTCACGGCCGGGTTTGAACCCGCAGTCTTTCCGCACGAAGCAGAGACCTGATACACAACACAAGCCGTAGACCACTCGACTACGGTGGGTACTAACCAGACGTTCTTCCCAGCATGACTGGAACTCCGTCCGATCAAACTGTAGAAATCATATCCCACGAAAGACTGTTGTCTCTGAAGAAGTTATCTATAAGTTTCTTCTCATCGGCTGCCGTAGTTATTGTAAAAGGCTTACAAAATAATAAATCTTCCTTTATTACCTCGTCTCTCACATAGAGGACGAATAGAGTAAGCTGGCTTAGATTGGAAATGCCTGTGGTCTCGTCGAGTTGAAGGCTGAATTTTGCCGGGCTTGAAATCAGATCTGCAACTACTTGAGCCAAGATGTCTTTGGTCATATCCTCTTCTGTCGCTGATGGTGTATTTGAAAGAGGAATTTAGGATAACTTTATTTCAGTCTCTTTTTCCAGCATGATATTCGTCATCTTCAACACAGCTGGTTTTACGAGTGTTTCACCTATGGTGTGTAGTTTGCACTACTATGCGTTCAGTTAAGCAATTTTGTATGATGCTGTGAAGATTGGTTTGTTGATGGGTACAAAGCCGAGAACAGGCAAAGCAGCCTTTTCATTGAATCTGGCTCTCTTCACCTTCGAATTCAGTGAGCGTTGTGCTCATGTAATTTCTATCCCCATGCAGCTTAAGGAAGTGTTCTCTTAGCTTTTCCGGTGCTAGACTAGAATTGCTCAACTTGGCATTGCCAATCATGCAGTTAAGACGTTGACTCCCATCACGTTCCGCTTACATATGAATCCATATTGTACATATTCATCCAACCACTTTCTTTTTTTGCTCGACATAATAAGTATGAAGGGATTAAATATTAAGAAAGAAATCACAAAACGTACCATCACGATAGTCACAAGTCAACTACTGAGCGCACCAAATTTTCTGCAGCACAGATTGGCCGAGCGATGTAGCGTGATCATCTGCAGCCAATGATGACCATACAGAGCGTGTCATCACGAATTATGAGTCGGATGTGTGTCTTGACCTACCACCGAACCCCTGAGACTGACTCACCGAACCCCTGGGGTTCAATCGAACCCAGGTTAAGGACCACTGCTCTAAAGAGCTGGTAATCTGTTGGTGCAAGATCGGGAAAATATATTGGCTGAATCAAAACTTCTCAACCAAATTGTTCGATGAGATTCTTCGTCGCTCTTGAAGTGTGGGGTCTGGCATTGTCATGGTGCAGGATCACTCATTTTCTGTTTACTAATGAAGGTCGTTTTTCCTACAGAACAGTCTTTAAACGGCTTAGCTGTTGGCAGTAAACTAAACAAGTTACTGTTTTATTGCCACCTAACAGCTCGTAATGAACAATTCCTTTTATGTCCCACCACACAAGAAAATTTTTTCGGATGCAGACCACGTTGGAGCTGTGGAATAAGGTTGAAACTACAGCTGAGCAACTGTCTTTAACGTTTAACAATATTGTACGGTATCCATTTATCATTTCCAGTAAAGGTTCTCTCTAAGAATTGGTTTGAAATTGAAGATAACGTAGCAAGACACAACAGTTCACACGTTGTTGGAAAGTTTTCTCTGAAAGATCGTGTAGAACCCATTTACCAACCTTGGAGACTTTACAAAGTCTTACCATTTCACGATATACGGTCACACAGTTCACGGTGAACTCCTTGCTCATTGTTCTAGTTGTTTTGGAAGAATTATCAATCGCAGCCAGCAATTCCTCAGAACTGAGTAATTTAGAATAGAATAGAATAGAATCAGGCTATAGGAACGAACCTTCAGCCTCCGTGGTCGAGTGGTCTGCGGCCCGTGTTCTGTATCGGGTCTCTGCTTCATGTAGAAAGACCGCGGGTTCGAACCCGGCCATGGACACAAGTTATTTCTCGTACGCCGCGCCGTGCACTCAACCCGCTAAGCACTCAACTCCCCGCCCATGAAGACGCCCATCAACCTCCCGGGATCGTCGCATGGAGCTCACCATCACCCTTACTCTTAGAATGTTAACCTTAAGAATGTGAAAAACCAATGTACTAATGTCTATGTACTGTGTACTTGATTGGAAATAAAGATTGTTTGTTTGTTTTGTTCTGGCCCATTCTTGGGTCGGATAATTACTTCGATAATTATTCGGTTATTTACCCAAATCTCATGCCTTATTTCTAGCCGCGTCAACCATGTCGGCAGCGGGATTCGAACCTGGGTCTTTCCGCTCGCAAGCAGATTCGCTCACCAGTCGACCAAGCTGGTGATGTATGTCTTGACCTACAGCATCCTTTTTGAAGCATCCTTTTCTTGGCTCGTACTTAGGACTAAAGGCTTCCTTTTTGAAAGGCAAAATCACCTTCTCCAACTCCTTTCGGTTACTAAATTATTTTCATAAGTGTTCGTGAGCAATCTTGCTGCTGGAATTGCTGTACTGATCTTTTGAAATTCATGCAGCAAAATAGGCCAAATGTGCTCTTTGCCTGGAGTGTACATTTGGGTCAACAATAGATATTCGTTATAATAATTATCAGAAAATCGGAAAGAAGAAATAAATATGATTTTGATAGCTGCACATATGTACGATTAATATAGTCGTACACTAAAATTTTAAATCAAGAAACGGACAAAACTTACGTTAAGGCCCTATAGTAAAAAACTAAAATGGTGTATTATAAAGTGCAAAGCAAGTTTTTTGTTTTTATTTGAAGTTATGATCTGTCACCCAGATCTATATACTATAAATGTTATTTCAACATTAATAAATAAATTGATATCCACTTCAATATGATGTATTTTATTTCCCGTTAATTTTCAAGCCTCAGGATCAGTCAAATGCACGTTCAATGAGATCGTGTACAAGAACTTTTTTCCACAAACACTAATAACGAAAAATAATTTTAAAGTGTTCAGGTCTATATTATTGATCAGAGATTTACATTTGTTGCCCACAAAAAAGGAATAGTGCACATTTTTCTTCGACAAATATCAAAACAGAGGTCAGATGAGTCACAACGAAAGGACCAACCAATCACATTAGTCCTATTATACGGACTTGGTAAACTGACAGTAGTCCACATCACCAGGGTAGCATTGCTACGGCTTTGGAACTGATGAACGAGACCACTGTAAGTAGTCGTCTTCACCTCGACACCAACGCCACGTGATCATACGAGAAGACTAGACTAAAGAACAGTAGTCTACTCTTGTGCGACGATCACTGGTTTTTGACAAATGTGTTGTGTAGTCTACTACTGCTCTCCACCCTTCAATTATCCTTACTACTTTGAGTGGCGCCAATAGTCATAAAACGTAGAATGCACAATATGAAATTGTCAGGCGAATTTAGAAGCGAGGTGTACACATGGCGGTCGGCAACAGAATAATAACAACCCCTACCTACATGCGTTCACTGGTTATTTTATGTACAGTACCTGTAGATTTTGCGTAACGCCTTACAGTTTAGTGGGCGACTAACAGCGCCTTAGCCTCTTCTACTGCATTAAGCCTCGTGAAGAAAGTTCTTCGCTCACATTGTGATTCAAAAATAATAATTGCCCAATTCAATAATTTCTCAATCCGATCATACGATCTCCTAGTTTTAAATATGATCGTGGCATTGCCTAGTTTTATCCTATGTTTCTTCACGACTAATCATTCATTTATTCTTGGGAGCAATTTATACCGTAGGGCGGCTGGCAAGTTTGTATGGTGTCGTATGACACAGTACCTTGGTCCACTTATCCGTAGGACTGCTCTTCGAAGTCAACTCAGCTTGCATTCGAAGCCCCAAACATTCATCTTCTTATCTCTGTTACATTCTTTATACGAACGTTTCCAGTAGTCATATAATGCTTCTGTCGAGTGTTGTGCTTTTTCATTCATTTATTGACTGTTCGGAAATAAATAGCTTGTGTATTATTATAAATGCTTTATTAAAGGCAAATTTAACTTAAGAAAATCTATTTCTGCGCTTCAGCGCTTAAATTAGTAGCCATTCAAGGGCATTGCAAAACCCTTCCTTTTGTTGGCAATAAATCACCCAAGGATTGAAGACTGGCATATCATTCTTCTTGCACACATGCGTAGTGTCTAATCGAAATATAACGCGAGAGTTCATATAAATACCTCTTCAGTGATTCTTTCTCGAAAAGAAATGTTACGAGGTTTAATATTCATTTTTGTGCGTGCGTTTCATAGTTTTTATAATACAATGAGTATCATTTAAAAACTGGTAAGGCTATATCGTATAAATAACTTTTAGGTACGCCGCTAGAGTGTAAATTTTCAGCGTCATTGATAGTTTCTCCATTGAACATAATTTAAGAGTTGCTTCCGTCATGATCCCCTTATTGTTCCCATACATGCGGATATGATGCCACCTATTATTCACCAATAATTAAAGTTACCAAATAAAAAGTTGTTTCGTCGTTTATCTTCTTAAAATAATGTTTAAGGATGCTTTTTCGAATGTGTTCGATATGTTTTCCTTTGTATATGCTTCATATATTTTCTCAGAGTTTCAATTCCCTTTGGTGAGATACACTTTCTCCATGTATGAGTATATACGGTAAATGCAACAGAAAAAACACCTTAAAATATTACATTGATCAACGACTCACCATTGTTTTGCAGAGTGACACAGTTGAATACTATAAAATTGCTTAACAGCTGCTTTGTATCTCGTTTTTTATGCATTTATTATTGAAGCACACCTACAACAAGATACAACAATCATCGATGCACGACAACTCCTACAACATAAAAGCTCTAATGATTAGTACCTGAAGCACGGCAAGCGAGCTGAGACTTGCACGAGGCGCGGCCTCATCAAAACTGCAACAACGTTCTCGTTTGGCACGACCATAACCAAGCTACCGCCGCCATAATGGTGAGCGGCGGAACCTTTTCCTGACTACGGAATTATTGTGGCTCGCTGCAAAGACGATTGAGAGCTGACAGGCCGTGTGAGAATCTGCGAGAATACTCGTGCAGTCTGGAAAGTCAAAAGACAATATGTAGGTTCAGGAAATATAAAAAATGCACTCAAAATATTTTCGGAATAATTCTAATAAAGTTTTGTAGTCGAAATAGTTTTATAAGCGTTTTACTTAAAATAGTGATTCCCCAAGTAATTGTTTTACATTTTGGTTTAAATTATTTTGAGGAAACCTCGAAAAAGGCGGTAACTGATTTATAAAATACACTAACGCTTGAACAAACAATGGACGTGCTAAAAAGAGGTATCAGGAGCGATTTCACTGAATGGACTGCCGAGAAACTTTCTCTAAAAGTTTAGGGCCACAGTTATCGCCAAGTTTGCGATGAAAGTAATGTGGGTTCAACAAGCAAGAGAGCGTAAACGCTGTCTTTCACGTATGCATAAAAGATGCAGGTTAAAGCGTCTCCAGACTTGTGAAATTTGAAAGACAAAACCTAAGAATGCTGTTACTTGCGTAAATGGACACATATTACATTTTATGGATATTTTGGAATTCACAAAATACAGCAAATTGCAATTCACGATCACGTAGATGATTATCTCATAGTAGGAAGATGTTAAGGAACCCAAAAAACAGTGCCAAATTCTTTCTAGGAAGTCAAAATATAACTGTTGTACGAGTATTGCTGGTAAATCAATTGATTGATTTCAAATTTTCAGTTGTTAAAGATTTACGTTAGACACTGCTCAAAAATGAAAATATATTGGGCTCACGTTTCCTCATATACTATTTCCATAAGCTGAATTCAATTTTTTTCATTATATTACTGATTAGTTCCTGCTCTGGAGCTACGGTAACGTCAATTTTTAGTGCCTACATTCTTAGTAGCGGGGAAATTTTGTCTTTGGGAGTTGTGACACCTCGCAACTAACATGATAAAACATTCCCAAATATTGGTAGTTTATAAATACAATGACAATCAATATGAATGAGTTTTGCATAGTTTATGTTTCTACTTTTTTAGAATATTGGGTTTGAAGTATTTTTGAGGAGTAAAATTTGTTACATCAAGTACCTCGACAATGAGTAAATTTTGTGACTAATTTTTGTTCCGTATGTGGTGAAACAACACTTTCCTTAGAGAAACAAAATCTGTCACCTCTTCTGAAAATAGCACATGTTTGTTATTTTGGTGAGAAAAGGAGAGAGTAGGATGTTATCGGCTCCACGAATCTGTAGCAAGTCTAGTTTATTCATACTTCCAAGACGAGCTGAACGTCAATGAAGAAAGAAGAACAATTCAATCCCCGAATCTTCCATTTGATATTCGACCTATTCCACATCCAGATAGGTTACCAGTTCCTACTTCACCTCAACGGTATGAGCCTGAATGAAAAAATAAAAACACAGTAGAAGAATCCAACAAGACTCACACATCTCCTGGCCCAGACTGACATCTCACATAGCCCTAAGTCAAGCAGAATTGAGTGCTCTAATTCGAGACCTTGACTTATATGAGGAGAAAGAAGAACTTCTATGGTAAGGACGACAGTAATGAAATCTTCTCCAACTTCTTCTGTTGGAAGTAATGTAATGGAATCTTCTGTTATGTCAGGGTCTCACAGTATAGAGAACGTTAGAGGGATCTGCTTCCTTTTTTGAAAAGAAAAACAACCTGGTTGTTTTCAGAGACAATAATGATTTGAGGAATATTTTAAATCTTAACTATGCTTTAACTAAATGAAGGCTATTCATAGACTCTTTCAAGCTCAGTGGGAAAACAGTATTACTTTAAAACGATAACTGTCTTTTTCTATTCCTGTTGGTTACACATTTTATGTAAAAGAGATTAATGCATATATGACAACCCTCCTCGACTAAATCAAATGTGCAGAACGCAAGTGGAAAATATGTGGGGATTTCAAAGTCGTCGTTCTACGCTTAGGAATGCAACTAGAGTACACTAAGTACTGCTGATCCATATGTATGTGAAACAGTTGGAATAGGAAAACTCATTTATTCAAACAGACTGATCATCAAGAAATCTTGAGTCTAGCAAGAAGAATGTCGTTGCCTAGCTTCTCGTGGACCCATAAGATATATGATATTTCTTTCACCCATTCATATGAAGCTATGTATGTTTGACGAACAATTTAGTACAAGGAATGAACTAGGATGGGTTAAGGTTAAGTACTGACAAGTACACAAGAACATAATGGTTAAGTACTGACAAGACAAATTTCTTAGATTAAGTGATGCCACGGTTGGGGAAGTTATTATTGTTGGCCTAAATATTCGACGAATTGAAATAGATTCTGCGTTTGACCAAGTTTTTGAGAGGGGAAAAATGAAAACTTGGGAAACCTTAAAGGAATTTATGCATGGATCTTACAGTGAAAAATAGAAGATGACTAGAATCAGTTGGTGACTGTGTGTTTTGGAGAAATACCATCGAGTGTTGCAACATACTCCTTCAAATCCATTTTAGTTTTTCCCTGATAATTGTAGAATTGTCAGCGACGAACACGAAGAAATATTCCACCACGGCATTTTTGTAACGGAACAACGATATCAGAGCCATTAGAATGAAACTATGCCTGCGGATTACTGCTGGTCTCTGTGGAGGCATGCTCCATATTCACTTACAAGAAGCAAGCCAGAATAAAATAACCTTTTGAAGTCACTACATGATTCTCTTCACACCAAATCCCATACCGAGCATTGATCAACTAATTCAGAATTTGTAAAATGTAACTGTCATAATAGAAAATCAAGTACATTTTCAACGTTATTGGAAGATGTAACTGTAATGTTTTGTTTTCTTATAATATATTAAAATAAAACAAATTCACATGTTATGGATCATAGAAAATAGAGCTAATAAAGACCCTTTTTTATCATATTTATTTTTTTCACACCAAGATTTGTGAGATTTGACTACTGAGGTTAGGGAAACATTCCAAAAAATATTTTTCTAGCGTGTGTAATCACCACTGTGCGCTCCATTTCAGAGACAAGAGAGTCTCCCGACACCGTTCTCTTCAAAGTTAACAAGCGTTGATTTTCTGCCAACAGTGAATCCCAATACAATAAAATTGAACTTAGCAATTGCAAGCTATTCCTATTGTTTTCCAGATGCTGTAACGTAACACACTTAGCAGAATAATAATAATTCATGTGACTGTCGAACAAAGACCCTGTGAAGGTGCAAGACAGAAGTCATTTATGGGATACAGCTCATCCCTGTCGTCGACCACCTCTCACTTTTCTGCTCCCAGTACCTCCTCAGCTCATTCCGTCCTCACCACCTCAACCACCCCACAGTCACCCAACCCTCCGGCCCACGCAACTTGAAACATACCCTACAATCCGCTTCGTACCCTCCTTAGTTCACCTTCAACTTCCAAACGGGGCTGCCTTCCCTCCACCTACAGGTAATCTCTAAATTCCCTCCACACCACAGCAGTTCAAAAGGCCATCACTGGAGGGAACCCCAACAGGGTCCTCTAATTGTCCCCCCGACCCATTTCCGAACAAGAACAATCCCTTCTTAGATTCACCGGCACTCTCCTCTCCCAACTCCGATCAGCCATAGCAGAGCCCTAAGATCATACCTGGCTCGAATAGGAGCAGTGCATGACCGACGTGCTCTACCTGCGGAACCTCGAACCAGACCACCAGCCACCTCTTCAGTTGCTCCGCCACCTATAACCCCTAATCACTTTACCCCTTTGGACCTTTGGCTGGACTGAGTGTCGTCAGCAACTTTCCTCTCCTCTGTTCCTTCACTCTCAACCTACTTCCCTTCTCCTATCCTCCCCCCCGCCCGAGCCTCCGCCACACTCCTAAGCTCTCCCCGGAGCACTTGCAGGGCAAGCAACAACAACAATGTCCTACTGCAATAAGAGACATCAACCGTTTTACCACCTGGAAAAAAATACAATGACTTATTGGATGAGATGAACTTTGGCTTCATGTTTAGGAGGAGGAAACTAGGAGACCAAGGGAGAAGGAGGTAGGAATATTGGTTGGGGATAAGACACCTGCTCAGCCTTAACAACTCAGAATTTTGCTGGACGAAGTATTAGTCAATTTGTCACTCAAATTTTGTCTTTTTTTATTATTTACTCCAATGTTGTTCGTACAGGGTCTCTAACTAAGCACTTTTCCCTTGTTTTGAACATGTTTTTGACAGCTCAAACTCAAATTAAGCTCAAATACTTCTGACTGAGATGGCAGCTTTCATTAATATGTCTGATAAAGTGTTTCAAATTTCACACTAGTACTACACAACAGTCTACCACTTAACAGTTGTTTGTATAAGCAAAGTGTCATATTCTCTTCTCAAAGACAAGTTTAAGATCTGACCTATGAAGAAGAGTTAAGCTTTTAATCATTAGTAAAATATATCAACGCTTTATTGTATAAACCCAGAGGCATGTGTACTCCGGGATAATTCATTTTTCTAATCTAAGAACGACACCTGCGATAATTTTTTTAAAACAGTTTTGTAAAAGGTTGACCATGTAAAATATATTGAAGAATGCCTACAGGTTTATCCTTTGTTTGTTAGATTATAAGTCAAATATTGATAAAACAATTTAAATTATTTTTGGTTACTGTTTACTATGGTTAATTATTCCCATAGGAAGAAAAAGTACTGAAATATTTCAGATACTAGAACTAGCCGTACAGTTGATGCGAACTACTGCCAATGCTGCAACTAGACAGACATTTTAGATTGTACAGTCCATTTTACCAATAAATCTACATAAACTGGAGAAACTGAAGCAAGCCCTCGGGAAAGCCAACGAAATATGTTGCCAATCCAAAAATTTTTAGAATAATACATTTGGCATTTCAACCAATTTGGGGAGTGTAGCATAGGATTAACATGCTTTTTCATTATATCCGAGCGTATAATAAATAGTATAATTAGATTCCCCGCCCACTCGTAGATAAATTGTTGTTCACGAATTAAAATCTCGTGCGATTCAATTACGATTACATTCAATCTTTCGTAGCGCTGCACTGAAGAAACTGCAGCGAACTGAACATTGTAACTACTGGTGGCTCAAAATTCGACAAAACTTGAGAAGTATTTCAATACAACGGTCAATTTCAGTTTTGGAGGTTGATAATAATAGAAGTTAGATATACAGCATATGAAAAATGTCACGAAACGCTAAAATACATTTCCAATTTGTCGTTTACACATCACCAGTTATTTCCTTCTAACACATTCGTACGTTTTTCGTCTAAGGACTATCGTCTATGTTGACTATCAAATCATTTTTCATCTCATGTCGCTATTATTAAACATTACACACATGGTGTATATGCCTGTAGAGGAATTATTTTGCACAAAAAACTGCACAAAAAAGTTAATGAATAATACGTCTTCAACTGAAATTTGCTCTTATTGAAGCATCACAATCTGACAAAATATACACTAGGGTGCCATAGAATAATTTTTCTCTAAGCAGTTGTAATACTCAAAAAAAAATTTTAAGCTACTGAAAATGAAATACAATAGAATAAGGCAATAGAAACAAACCATTTGGTCCAGTCTTGGGCTGCTACTGAAGTTCAATGTCGTCTATAGTAAAGGCATCAATCACATACGTACACCTCAGTCATGTATACGCAGTCATGTACTTCAGCTCGACGGTAAATGACTATATCTTGCTTTTCATACAAGGGTGACTCAAATCATACTTCTGCCATCAGTTGTGAAAAAATTGGGATTTAGTCGCTTAAACCACTCCTGCTTTTTACCCTTCAATTTTAAGTGTTATACCCTGAGTACGAAATTTTTTGTGAACTACGAACCATTTTATTGCATACCACGTATCATATATTTTGTGAATAAAACTACTCATATTAGTGTGTACCAGGCTCCACAATGCGTTATATGAATCATACACTTTCTGTGTACCTTGAATCGTGGATGAGTTATATACACGACTTATGTACGTATTATATACTAACGGTCATGCAATAGTTGTGAATTACGAGACATGTATGCAATATTGTGTATCACAAGTCGTGTGAATATTGCATACTACGAGCCATATTATGTGTACTGCAACTCATAAAACTATTGTGTGTAAGGAGTTATATAAATACTATGTAATGTGAGTCAGGTTATTCTCACGTAAAAATCAATTACGGATAGTATTACTGTAACCGTTCATTTTCTATCATTCTTTACTCATAGGGCATGTGTGTGATTGAGTTGCGTGTACGTGACTTAAGAGTCAGTGCGTGTTTAAAGTACCTGCTCTTGATTATTGCCTTAACTTTAGACGAAATAGCACTTAGGTAACAAACAACAATGAACCAATAGGCGTGTTCTTGTTTTCATAGTCTATTATATTCTATTCTACCGATGTTCTCAGGGTGATAATTTATAACATATTCAACTTAACCTCATTGATTCAATATTTTTCTTATTACTATCATATTAATATTTCGTTAAAATTCTATAATTAAATCTGACTACCATTTAATAACGTGCAAGGAAGTTTTGATTTATCAACAACAAAAATTTGAACTTAAAAAATTTTCAATCATCATGCTGAGCCGCTGACCTGGAGATCAGGTGTAGTAACTTACAGTTTCTAGCTGATTGGTATGTACGGTATACATATATATATATATATATATATATATATATATATATATATATATATATATATATATATATATATATATATATATATATATATATATATATACATTAATTATTAGCCTCACAGTTGAAAACCCATATTGTCACAAGCCTTGCAAGTGACAACTTTTGAAATGAACAAGTTTTTGTAGTTTTTGTAATCACATTTAAGCTAGCTCGAGTAGTTCAATAGGTTTCATCGCTGCTATCCTGCCTGTTGTATTATATCTACGGCCAATGTAACTACTTTAAAATCAGACATTTAACAACCAGTGTTGTATTGTTTTATGTACCAAATTGATGGGAAGAGAGGGTCTGAAAGTCGGCAAAGCCTTTCATTTGTTATACAATTCAATCATTATCAATAACCGTTTTACTTATCATTACCATTATCACAATCATTACACAAACGAATTTTATGCACGAAGAATTGTACAGCGTTCCGAAACTTGGTATTTTTTATTAAAATACCTTCTCCAAATATTGAGTGGGACAAAAAAGTCTTACCACACATTGTAACACATAACATATGGAAAGGAATTATCGTATTGAGATTATCTTATTTATGTTTCATGTTGAATATCGTATTATATTACAAGATGCTAGGATTTTTTAATGAGTTTATTGTTTGAGACACTTTTGTGCTTGAAATGAAAACAAATTTTAGGTACATGCTCGTGGAAAAGTTTAATGTGTCAATACTTACTAGCAATGTGAATTCCCACGTGAACGTTGTATTTTAAAATTGGGGAAAAACAAGCATATATCATCCAATTAAAAAGCGATTAATAGCAAATGCATGTCTTTTAAGGCGTATTTCTTATTCATGCCGAAAGCCGTTCGCCATAAATTTTTAAATAGCGTCATTTTAGTTAGCCATACAGCGGAATGGCTGCCACAGAACCCTGATTTTACTCTGGCGATTTTATTCTGTTACTTAAAGAACCAGTTATGCAAAACATCTTACGTAACGGAATCACATCAAATGTCAAGGTCCTCACGATTTTCCCAAAGGTGCTGGGAAACTATACGAAACATCAGAAAGAGATGTTAGAATATATTGAACAGAACGAGGGTGACAGTACGCAAATTATTAATTGCAGAAGGACTTTAACAGAAAGTTTTTGACCTTATTGAATTATTTATATAGATAAGAAATATTTATATTTTGCCGTATTTTGCGAGGCACTGCGCAGTAAAATGGATGTTCACCTCAGTAACAAGGAAACTTTACCTCGTACATGAGCCTAAAAATTGTCATCGTGTTAGGCACTGAGCACAATAGAAGCTAAATTGCATAAAATATGAGACTAAGTTGACCTATGTACAAGTGATAGTTTATGTGTGACATTCATTGCAACCCACGCTAATAGTCTCATGTGAAATTACTTAAAATGTTAAACAAAAATATCTTTGAATATATTAGATGGTTAGTATCTAAGTATATAATTATTTAGCTAGGATTTAAGATGGATATTTGCAATGCTAATAGTGTATATTGAAAGACACAACATATTTTCCTAAAAAATAGTGCTTGTATCGACCTGCAATATTAGTCCAACATGATTTAAAGAAGGAATTCATGATGAAATAAGATGAAAAACAATTGATACTAACTTCAACATTGCAAAACATGTATATATATATATATAACATTTAAAATACACAGTGAAAAGATTTAACAAAACATAACGATTACTTATTAATGTAAGGTCCTTTACACTTTTTACTTCAAAATACGATCAATTGTTGATTCAGCCAATTTTTTTCAGTCCTACAGATGGCCCCGATCTCGATGCTATGATATTCCATAAGTCTTGTTTCGAAGTAAATTGCCGATCGCCAGCATAAATTTCTCGTTTTATGATGGGCCGTAGAATTTTCTATTGGGTTCAAATCTGGCAAATTTACACGCTACACCACGTGCAACGTCTTGCATGAAAGCGATCTTTTTCCGTAGGGAAAAAGGTGGTTTTCAAGCCAGTATAAAAGTACCGAATTCTGAATTCAAAATATGAAACTGAGTTAATTTTAACACCACGTGGAAGCATTAAAATTCCTATAGGTTGATAGACAATCAACTTTTAGGATTTGAATTGTTAAAATTAACTTAGGAATCCAGGACTTTTACCTTGGCTCTAAAACCACCCTTTTTCACTGTGGAAAAGGTTGTGTTCATGCAAGACAATGCACCCTCTCATTCAGTCAAAACCACTGATCGGCAGTTTACTTCGAAACAAAACTTATGGAATATTATAGTAGTCGCATCGAGATCAGCACCATCTGCTACAATGAAAAAATTGACTGAACCAACAGTTGGTTGCGTTTTGAAGTCATAAAGTGTATAAGACGTTGAGTTACTAAATTGCCGATATGTTTCGTCAAATCTGTTCTAAAATCATTTTAAATGAAGCATGTTTACATGTATTACAATGTTGAATTTACATCAATCGCTTTTATTCCTTTTCATTATGAGTTCACTCTTTAAATCATGTTGGAGTAATATTGTGATTCGACAGAAACACACATTTTTAAGAAAAAGGGATATGGTTTTCAATATACATTGTTTGCTTTGAAAATGACCCTTTTAAGTCTTCACTAAATAATTATATATTAAAAAATAGACATTCAATGAATTCAAAGATATTTTTTGTAATACTTTAAACAATGTCACATTAGACTATTAATGTGGGTTGCACTGTATATAACAAACAGGAGACACACTTTTTTGTGGCACCTTTAATGCCTATAACTTCGTGTTTTTTTCTTTTTTTCTGTTATTATTTTGTCTACAACAAGTGTTTGTCAAGAATAAAATCTATTTATTACATGATGTACGTCGAATGCGTGATTACAACGCACCAATTAAAAAATGTTAATTCTTCTTTCTTATTGTTCATCAATCTATTGTTTCTGTCGATTTCAAAAATACAATGACGTTCTCTGTATGATCGATGTTAAAAAAGTATCATCTCGAAATGTCATTGTATATTTGGTATCGTGATAATATTCTGCTACTCATTGTATGTACGATTTTCTCTCTCAGTTTAAATAGTAAATTCTACTCTCAGGATGGGCACTAAAACATGCAAAAATGTTTCAGATATATTTTTTTTTCTGTGTGATCATCATGTTCGAAAAAAAAGAGATAGCAATGTTATTCCACAGTGGAAATAAATATTTTTCTTTGCTTCTTGCACACTCCATGCAGAAGAAAAAAATGACGATGGTGCCAAAGAACATCTCGACAAAATAAATTAAGCCGAGCTCGAGTGGGATACTTGTGTTGATTTAAAGATGCTTGCCTTCTGGTCCGACTTTCAGAAGGATGCACAAAAATTTAATGTTTCCATTGCTCATGAGACAGCAGGGCTGATGATGATTATTACGGACGAGCACACTGATCCCTACACTAGAACTGCAGTCAGGAATGTTCTATAATAGCCTCTAGTAGATTCCAGCAAAGTTTTATGACACACACTTCACATCAAACTCGTATTGGCAAAGCAGTTTTTGGCGACCCTAAAATTCTGAGAAGCAGCTTTTCAAGAAATATGTCTTATGTTTCCAAAGCTGTCTAAGGCTAAGATCAGGAGTGACATATTTGTTGGGACTCAACTAAATGCTATGTTGAAGTTAGAGGAACTGGAAAGAGCGATGAGAATTGATGAAAAACAGGGTTGGGTGCATTTACTGATGTAGTTTGTAAATTACAAGGAAATCTCAAGGATACTTATCAAAAACCAACGGGTAGAAAAGCTTATTGAAAACTTCAGGAAAATAGGTAGTCGTAAGTAATGGGTTAATTTTTTCACCCTCATCGAGGTTTTTTTCCTCCGAACTTGGGTGATGTGAGGGAGGAGCATGGTGAAAGATTTCATCATTAATTTGCAATAATGGAAATATGATACCAAAGGAAATGGAATATTGCAATGATGAGAGATTATGTATGGTCTCTAGCCAGAAGACATAAAGGTATATACTCCAGAAAATCTCGATCGGCATAGCACTTCTAAACATAACAGGAGGTTTATCAAGTCGTTTACTGTAAAGTTAAACTGCTTTTTTTCTTTTGAAAAATATTATGCATCCTAAATGGCTTTCAGAGTATGAAAAAGTACTAAATGTCGTACAATCATACTTAGAATACAAGAATAAATTTAATGAACAAAGTGTTGTAGAGATAAGTTGCACATGTAACAAGGAAATGTAAAATTAATAATAAATAAACAACTATCGATGTAACGTCCAAATAAATGAGAGTGTTAAATTTAGCAGCAAGAAATACATACATGAACATTAAAAAATACAAATAAATAAAATATGTGTCATTGTGTTATTTAAAAACATTATGAACTAGAATGAAGGTATCGAGTTCACAAATACCGACACACCCTGCACTCAGCTGTGTGATGTCACATATATGAGCTTATTCACTTAGTGTACCGTGTTGCTAGAAGATACATATACATATGTAGTGGCTTTTCATTAGAAAATTGGGTCTGATGTTGAGCTAATAATAACATTGGGATACTAAGTGGACCAAGAAAACATTTCTCGAAAGATAATACATTCTTCTATTAACCAGGGATTATATTGATAAAAAATTATTTTTTAGGCTCTCTCTACTAATAACACAATCTAACAATTTTCTACAACAATTTTGTTTATTGTACTTTTTTACTGTGCTTTAATAAATATTATCTACTGATTTCAAAAATGTAATTTCTCATTCTGTATCATCAACCGTTACAGAAATACGTTGATTTTCAATGGTATCATTTATGTTTGGAACTGTTATCTGTTTCGCTGTTGACATAAATATGTATATCAAATTTTCTCTTTCAAATCAATTAGTGAGTTCTTTTATTTTCAACATGGCTACTAGAGGATATAAAAATTTTCGAGATACATTTTGTTATATGTGTAGTCGTTATATTGAAAATACGCAAGTATTGCATTAGATTATGAAAGGTGCCAAATTGTGGGTAGCATACAGGCTCTATTTCGGAATGCCTCTGGGTGATCAGGACAAACAATGGGCCCCTCATGTGATATGTAGAACCTACCGATCTACTCTTGAAGGAGGGCAAACCCAATCCGAATTTTTTCGTCGGTTTACCGGAGATAATCATCGATTTGCGGTGATAATCATCGTTTATAGTAGAAACTTCCAACGATAGAAATAGTACCGGTTATTAGCGGTAATTATAGGTATTTCCAGACGACGAAATGTTCGCCTACGATATTGACCAGTCTTTACAGTCTTATTCCTACCGTCATTCCAAGCATAGGGAAAAGACGATAAAAATACAGTCTTTTTCAGATAATAATTACCGGTTTATCGTAAGATATCATCGGTTTATCGTAAGAAAAGGTGATAATTACCGGTTATTGCTGACGAAAATTAGCGCCGGTCAGACGATAAAATTCGGATTGGGAAGAGGTACCGGGAAGACAATGCCTTTTGCTATTCCTATAGTATTGAGAGGACCCAAGGACCATCACAATGACCGTTACTTTTGTATGATTGATGTGACGAAGTACAAAAAAGGTAAAGGAAGACAAGCTCTTCATTTTCCAGATATACTATCATCTAGAGCACCTGTCCTACATGATGACACCTTACCAGTTTCACAACCATGAGAAAAAGTAAGTTAATTCTCATCATACTCTCCAAAGGTCTTACTTTTAATCGACTTAAATACTAGGTATTTACTATGCATTCATTTTTCCAAAGATTTATGGAATACTATTGCTATTCATGTCTGTTGAAATTGTTGCATGCTGTCATTTTCTTTTTTTCAGATGAAAGATGCACAGGGTATTTCATTTGAAGGGTCAGCAAGTAGCAGCAGCAGCCAAGAAACGGAGAAGGTTTTCGTGCCAAGAACAGCTCTGGAACCTAACTTTCCAAATCACTGTAAGCTAGATGATTTTATCAGGGAGTTAGGTCTTACTGTCAGAGGGTGAAGTTCTTACATCAAGGCTGAAGGAATAGAATCTATAATACTAGGAAAAGACTAAAGGACATCTGTGTACCGGAAACAACTTAAAGAATTTGAGATTTACTACGACATTAGTGATAATCTGTGTTATTTTACGGATGCTACTGGTTTATTTACTTTTGTTGCGCTCAAGCATGATTTTGCAGAATGGCAGCTGTTCATAGATATTTCAACACAATTTAAAGTCTCAAAGTGGTATTGCTTCACAATGAAAATAAACATCCATCTTTGCCTCTTGCACGCTCAGTACAAAAGAAAGAAATCTTTGATAATGTGAAACTGCTTCTATAGAAAATAAATTATGGTGAATTCAAATGGTGTGTGTGTGGTGATTTAAATACGCTCGCCTTCTGGCCTGGCTCGCAAGAGGGATACACAAAATATTCATGTTTTCTTCACTTATGGGACAACGGAGCTGGTGATGACCATTAAGTTCATTGGCCTTCACGAGTCGGACTGCACCCGGAAATCTTAAATGCTCTCAGACAACCTCAACTGGATTTCAACAAAGTTTTACTACCTCCACTTCATATTAAACTGGGGTTGGTTAAACAGTTTGTGAAGACTTTAGATTTTGGAGGAGAAGCTTTTCAAGAAATTCGTCTCATGTTTCCAAAGCTATCTGAGATTAGGTTAACGGTGGTATATTTGTTGGACACAAGGTAAACGCAATGTTGAAATCGGAGAAACTGGAAAGAGCGAAGACAAAAGTTGAAAAAGACGCTTGGTGTGCATTTTTTCATGTACATAGTTCGTGGATTCCTAGGAAATCACAAGAGTCCTAATTACAAACAACTGGTAGCAAAGCTTTTTGGAAACTTCAGGAAGCTTGGTTGGCGTATGTCATTGAAGGTTCATATTTTGTATTCTCACTTAGATTTCTTCTTCGAAACCTTGTGTGATGTTAGTGAGGAGCATGGGGGGAGATTTCATCAAGACACTGCAACTATGGAATTAAGATATCAAGGCTGATGGAATACTGTTCTGATGGTAGATTATATTTAGTCTCTAGTCAGAAAAAGTGAAAATATACACTCTAAAAAATCTCGATCTTCAGAGCACTTCTAATCATAAGAGAAAAGTTATTAAAGCGTTTACAGTGCAGAGTTGCATTGTTTTTTATTCTAGCTAATATTGTACTGCCTCAATACTTTTGAACTTATGAAATCTCACTAAATGATGCATAATTATCTTTACAATATTGAAATAAATTGAACCAACATAGTGTCATAGAGAAAGGTTGCATGAATAAAGGAAAATATTGAATTAACAATAACTAGAAAACTGTCGATGTTACGTCGAAGCGAATGTGATTTTAAATTCATTGACACAAAATATGTATAAAATTACAAAAAACATTACATTACATTACAAAATGCAAATAACGAAAACGTATATTACATGGTGTAATCCACGGCTGCCTACGTGGACTGGACGTAACTCAACGTTTCACTGCATCAAAAAGGTGCATCAACGATCTGCCGATCTTGGATGACCAAGTTCACCTCTCAATGGACTTTGATTTTTCTGATAGTGATGGAAAGTTTCAGGGTTTCAACACGCACATGCTACGGGCTAACATCATTCGAAAATTATTTCTTTAACATGAGTGTTTAACTATATTTTAGCGCTTTGAGTGGCTACCACACTTATAAAATATGAACAACATGAAAAATTTATGGTATTAGCTTGAAGAGAACTTACATACCTTATTACCTCTTTTGTAATTAATAGACGATTTGATCGACGGCTGTGGCAATTGCGGCCAAAAGTAAACGTACATGAAACGAAAAGGCGTAGAATCAATGTCAGTTCAGTTATAAACTGTTATTCAATAGGAAGATCTTTTGAATCTTCAATAATGAATTATTACATTGTATGACTTTGTTTGTCATCATTGAGTTCAGATTATCCAATAAAATAATTCAGAACTGTGTGGGCTAAAGCACCCAATTACTTTTAAAATTTTGTAATGAGAAAAAAATATTCCAATTGTAAAAACGTTGGACCCAATACTCATCAGTGAAGTAGGATAATATTACTTTAAGGAACAAGTTCCAGCAATTTAGATGGGGCTGCGTCTTAGCTTTTACTTCATATTCTGTCGATACAATATCTATTACCCCAATCCGTCTGCTAGAAAGCATGAGCCTCATATTATAAGGAGCCGCACTTTGAAATTCGATAACTTTAGTTAATCCCTATTGATGTAGGAGCCACGACCGAGGAGAGGGAGCAGAAGTTATGGAATTACTCGCCAAACAAAATACGCGTGTCCGTGCTGCCGTATCCAAGTCAGTGAATTGCATCGGTCATAATTGAGTTACAGAACATCAGAGATGTGAGCTGTGCTTTATCTGCATAAATTTTTCGAGTAGTCAGATTTGACGGTGTTACGATCATATTGAAGTGTTTTGTTTTATTGTAGGCCTAACATGTTATCAGTACAAAACGAAGTCAAGTATTAAGTACGCCAGGTTTAAACTTTAGCTATAAATTTTACGCAAAAGAACAACCACAGGCATACCAAGAGGGTAAAATAGCAGGTACGGCAAGCAAAAATTGTTGATTGCTTAATATTTTTTTAATAAAATATAATTCATAAACGCAAATCCCTTTCATCCATTAGTTCCTTTGAGCAAGTTTGACATCCACTGGTATTACAAACAGATTAAAATTTTCGCTCCTACTGTAGAACTTCCAGTCTGTGTCTATTCAAAGCTGACATCAAATGCCCCTCAGTTCAATGCGAAGAATACTTTTTACTTGAACGAGTAACTCTCAAAATAAGAAATAATAATGAAATCATTTTTTTAAGAATCAAAAGCACATTTTAATTCCGAAAAAAAACATTAGTTGTTCAGGCATAATTATCGTGTTGTGTACTTCAATATACGAGTTGAGGGTTAATTTAATCTTTCGCTTCTGTACGAAAAATCACTCAAATCCCAAATAATCATCGATTCAGTATGAGAAAGCTACTGTTACACGGGTAAAATATCATTCGTGAGCACATCCCTCTTCGGGTGCGGATTGGCTTACGTAAGTGCGATCTCGTTTTACAAATGCGTTGTATTTATTGATATATGAGCGAGATCAATCAACAACGTATTCTATCAGGTTATCCCATGAGTAGTGTCCCAATTCAACACGAGGAAAATAAGATTTACATTTTCATGAGTTATATCATCAATGTAGTTCACATGATTATCTTTTACTTCTTGCCATTTTCTTATAAGTTTTTGAAATTGAATCAGAGAACAAATTCTTTTCTGAAAACATGATTTTGAACATCAATCGCAGCTTTTGCATAATTTCAAGAGTTCTCAAATTAAAATGATTTTTTTTTACGGGACTCAAAATAAGCAACAAGTACGGACAAGAAACAAGGTTGAGAAATTCTTCGACTGATGCTGTAGGATTTTTTTAAGTGATACCGTAAAATACATACATGTATCTTATAAAACTTGATCGCTTTATCTTTAAGACTGCTATCTCTGCTTCTGAATTTTACGATGTACCCTATCTCCCGCAACTCCTTTCATTCAGGTGTTCTTTACAGACTGACTGATGACACAAGGGGTTCATTATAATTGATTGGCCAATATCAAATGTAAATTAACCTACAATATTCCAAATTTTTTAAAAACTTTTTCAGAAGTAAGATTGGAGTTTTAGCTTACTATGAAAATAGGAATGTCACCACTTACAGTCCAACACAAGTAAGCTTAGACTATTTTCGAATTAATGGTATAATAGTTCTGGAAATAATAATTCGAAATATCCTAGTGCATATACATATTATCACAAGCAGGTGATGCTTCAAGAAAGAGACGTAACTCAATAACAGAAGCGTTATATCTTTATCTGTAATTTTTCGTGCCATTAACAAAGCGTGACTATATTTGGCGGTATATTCGCTATGTATGGTATGTTGGACAATGTTATCCGCAATATAATGACCTGAAAGATAATTGAGTTGACATTGGCAATTTGTTTGAGGAATGAAGCTATGAGAGTGCTCAGAGTAACGAAATTATTAGTGTAAATGATAAATTAGTGACACATATGATTGGTTCAGGATAAATTTAAATGTACTATATTTATACCTGTTATAATTCTCCACCTCTGAAACTAAAATCAGTATTGGGAATTAAATCCTCTATTAAGATGCTTAGAATTTTAAGCAACTAGCTAAACATCTAACCAAAAAAATACGTGGACAGTAGTTATAATATTCAATTCTCTGCAGTTCCTTCAGTACTCAGTGGTTCGAAGGGTTGAACCCAATTTTTCTTGTTTCGCTCACGTTTTTAAGAGTTAAAAAATAATTTAGAATCGAGTGGGCAGAGAATCTGCTTCATACCTGCCAATAAATTACTAAATTCATGTTAGTCATAGACCAGCTAACTAAAAATTCAAATGACAGTAGATTAATATCTAAGTTTTCAAATATGTAATACAGTTCTTACGTCTTCCGAGAGCTTACATCTATTTCTTAGGTGTTTGATGATTTCTTGTTAGAATGAACAGTATAATATAATAAACATGTCGAGTTATTGCAATGATAATAGTTTGCATTAATTCATAATTAATTTTCATTTATGAGATATTTCAGGGTTATTTTTTCTACTAGGTAAACACAACAAACAACCGCTGAAAAAAGTCATTTGCTTCGGTTTTATTGTTGTCGAGTTTAAAAATTAAATCACAAATCAGGTGTGATTCTTCAATACATTTCCACACACACACAGTAAAGAAACCGTTCTAATCAATGTATTCTCGCTAGTGTCATTCTTTAGTTATGTATAATACATAAACGAAATATTGCATACTTTTGTCTTACAGAAGTACTCAAGCCCTTGTAGTTTCCTATTAAACATTAGTGGCATATTTTCCTGATTTGCACAAACTTATTTTCTTTTGTAGTTTGAGATCAACTATTCGATGGATCATAAAATAATGCGTTTGCATGCACGCATTACCACAGCTGCAGAAGGCCGCCGCTCGCTTACTGAACCTTTTGAGTGGTGCTATTGGACAGAAGAATTCAGAAGAATTTAAGATTTTACTAGATTCTACTTTTTGGTCCATAAAACAGTGGTAACATAGGAATAACATGCATTTGGAAAAACATCATGAGCAACAACGGTAACGAGTGTTGCAAATTAATCACTCAACCCTATTTGGACCATTGTCGATTTTGGTGTACACTAGAAATTATACATATCAGTTTTACATTCCGTGTTCCATTCAAACATTAAGAAAAGCATTTTGAAACCCGAGTACGTATGTGTGAAAATTGCGTAATACTGTATTTCATTCAGTCGTAAGATGAGCGTTACGGCATTGCACTTGTTCCTCTTACAATCCACACCCAGCCTCCCTCTCTCGTTTTGAAAAAAGATAAAACTAATTTTCATTCGATTATTCATTGCTTTTCTCAAGGGGGTGAAATGATTGATGAATAATTATATTATTGTCTACGGGCAGCATTGTTCTTAACACTTCGCAATTTTGACAGAAATCGTTTAGTTTATGGTCATTCATTGTAAATCTAGATTGTTCTTTCTAGAGAATCTAGTAGAGTGTATCAAAATTTTCAGGCTCAAGCTTTTTTCATTCCACAATGAGAGTCAATTGGATTTTGAAAAAGAAATGTAAGCTGGAAATGTGTTCCCATGGTTAAAGAGGTAAGGTGAGTTATAAACCCTCAGGAACTAAATTAAAGTTGATTGCATATTTTTCGAATAGGCTGTCAAAGGTTACAAGTCATTACTCTCCAAGTAACAAATTTTACCCCATGAGAGCCTGTCATGACCTATATTTTAGGGAATTTAGTGTAAGCCTGACACGTAAATGAGATGAAAAACAGTAAACAAACCCATTTTCTAGGACAATTTTTTTAAACAGAAGAATGGAATGTGTATCTTTTTTCAGACCTACACATTGGAATGTATGTTTCGAAAACTGTAACATCAGCGATTTAGGCCTTTGCTCCAATGAAAACAAGTTCTCCTGACAGCATGGGAAAAGCCGACATTAAAATTCGTCTCATGGAACACCAGGACAGAGTTAAAGAGGTTAGGAATGGACTGAATGAAGACATCAGTAGCCTTCTATAATTGACGGTTTTGATCCATAATGTAAAAATATAAATCCACTACATATAATCAACGCTACGTGTCAATGTGCCTTGTACATGAATGATGACTCAAATTAATTTAAATTTGTTTATCAACGTGTGTTTTTTTATTGACAGTGACTGTTTTCTATAAGCAAAAACAAAACAATTAGTAATGGTTGCGGTTGGCAGCCCAGAAATAAAGCAGAAATTTATTTTTCATACGCAATTTCTTGCATGTCGATGCTTTGAATTAAAACCATACATATCACAATGGAACAAAACAAATTTGTTGGTACTGGAATATATTACAGTAAAAAACAACTTCTGATATTCACAGAACCATCGACAATAATAACAAACACCAATTTAAGTAATCGCTATACTTCCATATTCAAGTTCACCTGAAAGAAATCCTCTCAGTCAATTGGAGAAAAAAGAGACGCTCAGAGACCAGATACTTTTAGTAGTTTTTCTTTCTGGAATATATAATTTTTTCAGAGCTGGCGTGCAAATCAGTTTGACGTACGCATTGAACTATTCATATAACTTGAACTTGGTTGTCTACTCTCAACTAAAAAATTAAATACTTGACAGGAAAGGTGACAGCGTAATTTCTTAAATTCCTGAGATAATACCTGTGAATGTTGTTTATATTTCACTGTATTTATGCATATGCCCGTATAGGTATATATATTTATGGGATTTTATAGCATATATGTGCATGTTTATGTATAATTGTAAAATGGCATCGAAAGATATACTAAGTTAGAGGTATATACTTTTGATAGCAAGCATTTTTATATGCCAGGATTCTTGCTTCATTGCTGAAACAAAAGAAAAACATACGCAACTCTATCCATGTTTCCTAATGGATAAATCTGTTGGCATGCATGTATATCTACACTCATATGTGTATAAGAAAATATCCGTATAAATAAATATTTCTGCATGTATACAGTCTATATTTGGAATCGAAAAAGTAAATTTGATACGCAAACGGCAACATATTATCATTCTATCTTTGTATTGTTAAACAATCATTTTAAAGACCGTAGACCATTTGTTAGTCGTTTGATAATAGAATAGAATGACGCTATAGGAACGAACCTTCTGGCCCATTCTTGTGTCGGATAATTACTTCGATAATTATTCGGTTGTTTTACCCAAGTCGTTTCGGTTGTTTTACCCAAGTGTTTTACATTAGCATGGTCATCAGTCCCATTTGTAATAAACAAATACTTACAATCTATTTCTGTATTTCATCTGTTTGTGTACTACTGCAATAAGCTCTTATATGCCATTACTGGTACGCTTGTCATATCATTACTTTAAGAATCGCTGCACTGAAAGAACTACAGTAGATACGAGCCAATATGAGTGTAAGTTTCATAAGTATATCTATTAGAATTATAAAATGTCAATGAATTTTCATTCTCCACCTGAAAAGAGCTTTGAACATGTTTTGTTCAAGAAGACACTTAGAAAATTATTATTAAGATTTCACGTAATACTCTTCTCCATCATCTTGGCTCGTCGATATAGTCATTCGTGATGGATCATTTTGATTCGGTTATTTAATGATGGGATCGTTGAAATATTAAACTGTAATTATAATTTTTCGACATTATTTTCGTTTTGCTCCTTAATAAGTTGAATATTTGCAGTTTTTTGGAATCTGTTCGTGGCCCCCGGTTGAGAAACGCTGTACTAAGTCACAAAACCTCAATTGATGTTACTTTGATTTGGTTCCACCGATTTTCATCCCACTCAACTAATTTCATGTAATTTGTTCCTTAAGAGTTAAAAAAACTTTTAACAAATATTAGAAGACTTAATAACACAGAAATAAAGTCAATGTAAATCGATGAATTAAGACAGTCAGTGATAAAGTACGGACAGAAATAAATGAGTTATGATATCAGTTAAAAAAATATATGGCTGACTAATTGCGTTCTTTTTCAAAAATGATCATTTATAAAATAAAAAACCTAGTTATCAGTTGTGCTTTACATTTCATAATTAGTTCCTGTTTTTTGATGTAAACCCTTAGCACAAAAATTTAGTCAATTAATACGACAAGACCGTTTTTTTCTTTTGACCGCATACACTTTGACATTTCCATAAATTGTCTTAACCTACTTCTACGAAACCAGAGTCACGAAGGATGATGAGACTCTTAACATACTTTTGCTCGAAATTGCTTGTATTTTGCTTCTGCATACTGACCTTCAACTACGTTACAACATTTATACTCCCCCCATTTATTCACCAGACGAATGTATACAAATGCATCATATGAAAATAGTAGTTATTTACGTAATGATTGCAAACTAACCCATTATTTTGATGCATGCCCTCCATCTGCGCCGACAAACATGAGAAGACGATTAGAGTCCCCAACGCTTTCTGGGGAATTTTGTACCCTATATTTTTGAGGAATGAAGTGGGTAACATTGGATGACACCAATCATGTGATTTCCTAGCTCCAAGTGAGGGTGCTAAATCTTGCTGAAATGGCCACTGATATTTTTTGAGATGATGTTTTGCCAGCATGTAACAATATCTTTGAAAAAACGTCAATGCAGTAATTTTCTTCACAAATTTTATATTTTTTTACAAAAAACAATTAATTTGTTTCGGTTTCAGTGATTGCGGCATAAAACATGGCAGACACAGTTACTTGTGTTCCAGTGGCTACCTAGGTGTCAATCTCATCAGTCCCCAAAAAGATCAATCATTTTGTAAGTTAAATTTGTACTGTACTTTGAAATTCCTTTCGCCAACGAACACCATGTTCAGTCGTGTGCCTTCGAGGATACGAGAAAGAAGACAAGAAGTCAGGCATGATTTTTGTGCACAGTTTTCGCAGATAAGAGCAGGTTTTGAATGTTTGTGAAGTTTGTTTTCAAGTTTTTCTGGAGGTGTACATCGTTTTGAGAGATACATTCTCCTCTTTAGCCAGAGTTTGGAGGGATATCTTTAAATTTCTTCAGAGTTTTTCTCTGATTGTTTTAACTATTTGAGGTCTTATTGAACTCTAAATTGACACTTTTTTGGCTGAATATGAAACTATTATAATAAAATTAATCTTATATCTAAAAAAATTGTAGTTTTCTTTAAATAGAATCATTGTTGATAAAGAAAGAATGTTAGAGTAAATGACTGGTTTCCCATTTGAATGTAATGATATCCCTGGTAAACACATTTTATGCTGACTTATGTTTTGAGGCGGTTTTTTAGAAAATTTCGACTTACCGAGTCCATATATGGTTTACATTTTTTATGAGGCATCAGGTTTTTATTATATGTAATATGTGTTTATACATAGCATGTTCTCATGGTAAGTCCAATAGAAATAAGTTTACATTAGCATGGTCAGAAGCGATATAGAAAAAAATGCTAAAGGTAATTTTTACATGACTGGAGTGATGGTGTGTACTCAACGGCTATTAGTAGATGATTTTTTGAGAAATGATCTTCTGAAAATGATAAACGTAACAATGATTGATTCTCAAAAACGTATTCATTTCTGGAAAATTAATTCTTAGTATTTCATTGACACACAACGAAGATACTTCAAGTGGCATGTTAGTCTTAGTCCGTTCTTAGTCTTGCCGATCAACAAGTTAACAATCAGTTAACAGTTAACATCAAAATGTTTGTATAATTTTAATGCAAAATCGGGAAAAATTATAGCTGAATACTATAACTTGTTCAGAACGTGTTGAATACTTGCCTGGTAGTGGTTTCATTCTATTTATAATAACTTTCACCGGATTGTCATTATGCAACTTTTTTATGTGGTAAGTTCTTTTGCCAATTGACATTTATGGGTCATAGGGAAGAGCACACGTTTGATTTGCATATCGAACAGTGCCTCTGTGATGAATTACTGTCACTATTAGGTGTTTTACAAAAAATGAGTTTGGTATAGTTTTCCTAGTTGTTCGAAGCAAAGAAACAGTCGCCTACTTATCTTGTCAGTGGACGACAGTTTCTGACAAAATTTGTCGACTGGTTTTTATTAAACGAGATGAAGATTTCTGGTAAAATGTATTGGTATTTTCGTTCTTCCTAAGTTGACCGTTCTTTCTTGAAAAAACCTTCCTCTCGTGTGGAAATATTTGATACTACAGCAACCTAGAATTAGGTACAATAAATTAAAAAAATAATCAGTATTTCCTTCGTTGGTCGATGAAGTGAAATACGTGAAATACTTAGTAAAATACCTATGCAAAAACATAATGTGCGTCCAATTTTTTTCGTGGGTTACCCTGTATGAGTAGAAAAATATTGAAAACAACAGGTGTTTGTATGGGTGTTTAAAGTGTTTATATGACTTCATTTGCTGACTTAACAAGGTAAAATTAAAGGACTCAAATAGTAGGAGATTCTCCCACTATGATCCCCGACGCCGGTCTGCAGATGATGTTCAGTATCCTCACCTCAGCTTGACATTACATGATTATTTGCTAACAGTGATAACTGAGTGTGCATAACAGCGACGTAATGAAAACATATCGTTTCAATAAAATTATATGTAATTTGAAGTAAAACAGCACTAAATGGAAGAACTCACTCACGAGTAACGACAAAAAAGCTAGTGGAGTACAGTGCCGGAACTCTGCAGAGGGTAACGATGGCGAGAACTTCCTGAAGTTGAAAGCAGTATGCAACTAATGCAGTACGTCACATTCTAGAAGTAATCGTTACTCTAGGTATTTAAGTAGAGGTAGCAGAAGCAAAAGGACAGCTGAAAATATTGCTAATTGTATGACTGAAAAAAAACTCCGATCGTAATTTGGGGTTATCCACTGATTGTTATTAATGGTTCAACTGTTCTCTACGTAAGTAAGGGCATCAATCTTAAAAAAGAGCGCAATTCTGGGGTAATGATAATATTTTACATCTGTTGTCGACCAAACAACGCACTGAGTTCGCAGAAAATTACGTAAGTGCAGAGGTGAAGACTAGGGATAACTGACCACTTAGGAAGAATGATGAATCAACTCAGCTCATGCTGATGGCGTGTTCGCAGTAAGATTGCAGTATTAGAGCTAAAATGGAAAATTGTACTGCTGTTTTAAAAACATAGTGTTCAAAAGATAGAAAACCCCCAATAAGATAGGGAAGTCGGCTAAAATTACGTCACAGAAGTATGATACATATGAGTGCTTAAAGTACGAGAAGTCGAAAAACTTAGAATACGATTTGCAATTTCATGCACAGAACAGTATTTAGCAGCCCTTCATTTTCACTAATAGTAGTATTGCAAATAAAAGAAACAGTTCTATTTTGAAGGTTTATTCACTTAGTTTATTCATGTGTGTACGAATCATTTTGTAATGTTTTGTCTCCATAGTGTACGTTCTTCGATTTTATTTGTCGTTTCCTATCTTTTTAGAAGTAACTATTGATCTATTGACAGTTTCCATCATATCATGTGTGAGTATCACAATTTTTTCCATCGTATTTTCAGCGTTGATTCCTCGGGTGACTATAGTCATGTTACTCAGGTAGGGGGAGTGACCGAGTGTTTGCCTTTGTCGGTCTGAGAGCTGCTTTTCTTTTCTAACGTTATGGAATAAATTCGTTTGTTGGCAGAAGGACATGTTGGCTGAGGGACGCACATGTCAGGAGTGACATGATCGTGTAGACTCTAAGTCAAAAGAGAAAGAGAGGGACATGTACTAAAAATTTACTAATAATCAGCAGATGGAGTTATTGATACAGAAAAGATAGGCACATAGTTGTTTAGAGGGTAAGCTCTCATGCGTAGGTAACGAATGCAATAAAAGAAAGCATCGCGTCGGGTGTTTACAACTTTTCGGTAGAAAAAAGGTTTATTTCATTGAATGTGTCTGGCGGAAAAAAATTCATGTCGTTTTTTCCTAACACATTCATTTTATCTTAAATACTCATCTAATGTTTTTTTTTAATCTTTGCAATAATTTCCACATTTTGTACAACTTTTCTCCAACGGTTAACTAGCTTTTTAATATTCTTCAAAAAAGAATTTTTAATTTTGTAGAGAAAAATAAATCGAGGTCATCTTTAGTTATCCACCCTTTTAAAATATTTATTGCGTAAGTGCTGAATCATAGACATGAAGAAATAATAATCAGAAAGAGGAATGTCAAGGGCATAAGCTGAATGAGGTAAAACTTCGAAATTAAAACTAGTAAATTTTACATAAATTATTCTTGTTGTATGAGGTCTAGCATTTTCATGGTGAAGCACAACACTTTTTCTATTGAGTAGTGCTGTTTCTTTTTCTTGATTGAGCAATTCTTAAATCATCAAGCTACAAACAATACTTTGAAGCCCTAATTGTTTGGTTGAGGTCTAATAACTCCTACTGAATTAACCCTTTACTGTCCGGCGTACCGAATTTGGTATCATAAATTTGGCAAAAATTTCTTGTATGTTTTACTTAATATGGCCTGAGAGAACCATAAAAAAGTTATGTGCCTGATGAAAAAAGCGTTGGTCATTTAGAACATAATTTGAGGCCAGTAATGGGATAAACAGGTTATGTACCAGATAAGAAAATTGTTGGTCATTTAGAAATTAGTTTGGCAGTAAAGGGTCAATCCTCCCAAGTCCCACCATAAACTGAACATGATCTTCTTTTGGTGTTAGTCCCTGTTTTAGAAGTGGTTGTAGACTTTGATTTTTGTCTAATCCTTGTCTTTTGCATTGAAAATACTTGTTAAAAACCCATTCATCGTCTTCAGTGACAATTCTTTCTCAAAATGGGTATCGATGATTGTTTGAAAGCAATAAAGATGTACAGACAGTCAATATTTGCAATCGGTGGGCATCAGTCAAATCAAAAGGAAGCCATTGTCCATGTTTTGAAATTGTTCCTAGTTCATGAATGCATAAAATTTTGGTAGTATGAGTTGTATTTAATTGTTTGGTTAGGTCTAGGCTGCTCCATTTTAGGTTGACCTCAACAGCATCTTTAACGGCCTTTTGATCAATTGATTTTGGTCTTCCCAAATGTAAGCGATCTTTGAGGTTAAAATCTCATGATGAGAATTTTGCCAACTATTGTTGGTGTTTTCGACCATTCAAAACATTCCTCCCATAGTCAGTTCGAATGTTTATCGCAGATTCTGCGGCAGAAGGGTCTTTTTTGTATTTATTGAATATACAATGTCTCAGATGCTCTTTTTCAGTACACATTTCTTGATGTTCCAGCTTATCAATATTAGTTTAATTTTACTAACTATCATTCCTGAAAAACTGGTTTAGACATTAGAGCACCAATATAATGAAAAATAATGGATTGTATAACTCTTAGGAAGCTCCAAAAGGAACAAATAAAAAATGAACATGGCTTTTTTAACTTAATATTTTGACAGTTCGAAACATTTCTTTTATGGTACTTTTTGAAGGACATAGCAAAAAACATACAAATACATAATTAACTACGAACATTACATACGAATAAAAACATAACATTTGCCGAGTATTTAAATTTCTGCACAATTTGAAAAAATACATATTGGAAAAGTATTTGAACAATCATTATGTGATATTTTATTTCAGTAAGTTCTTGGAATTATGGCCTCTACAATATTCTAGAAACTACTAGACGATGCATATAGCCTCTATGCGTGTAAAACTATCAACGTGCGTATAAAAATAGTATTCATCAAACTCAAGACTAGGCTTTGTAGGGGGATATCGACCCAAAAATAATAAATACATCGTACAGAAAAATGAGCGATATCTTTGAATGTTCGCATAAAATATTTATTATTCAATGCATCCTTCAAACTCCACGTAATTACACGGTCACTAAAATCAAATTCATTATCTCATATAATTAACAGTGAATAAAACAACACTACTTTGCTAAGAAGATACACACTTGTGTAAAATCTGTGAAATTTGAATCATTCCGTCCTTTTTGTGATATATGCGTATTTTTGATGAAATTTTCAGAATGATTGCTTCTATGCAAATAGAAATAAAATGTTTGCTAACAGACTGAATGGTGTTAGTTTATTTTTGTGTTGTCTGAAATTTCTATATCTATATGAACCTTCGATTTATGGTAAAACCTTCAAGTGTAACTCCTCTACAAAAAAATGGTATCTTTACGTTTTGCAATTCTTAATAGGCTACTAGTAAATTTAAAAATATAATAAATTGGTGAATAGACTCTATCCTCATAAAATTCTGTAAATGTGCACTGAAAAACTGAACGAGAATAACGTAACATGAATCTGAGCATGCAACCAAACCAAGCCCAAAACAATTTTTGAGAGTAAAATGAAACACTGCATAGAATGCCAAACTAGATTCAGCCTGTAATTCTTTGACATCAGACGTTACACCATGGAAGAGTGTCGCTTTTGCCATGCTAATCGAAGAACGGCAATGCTCATTGAAAAACAATCACTTAAAATTCGAGGACTAAGCATGTACCTGGAACTGTTGCCTGGTTGATTAGAGGCAGTTGAAAAATCAACCCGGACGAAGCATTGGGGTTCAAACTAATTTTGGGTCTGGCTTGGTGAACGACAGGGGTTCCCTGTAGCCTTCGGGAGTCATAGAGTCCGGTGAGTCAAACAAATGACAGTCCTACCGTGCTACCTTGTAAAGTCAGCATGTTTAGATTAAGGCTGGAGGAAGGATCCCTCGATAATTTACCAGAGATAGGAGTCCCTTTAAAGGAGCCCCCACTCACCAGTGATTCGGTGCTTCTCCGCAGGTGAGGGTGAAACCTGGTCGTCGCGAGACTCCTCCAGCCACCTGGATTCTTTTCCTCGGTTAGGATACTGGAAGCCTACATGCCTTTTCACTTGTTGAAAAAAGTAAGTGTGATGCCTTCAGCAATAACGTAAGGTCCATGGAGTTTTAGCTGATAGATTGGTGATGAAACTTGAATATGACGCACAGACTATGTATAGTATAGTGTAAAGAAACACGTAGGTGAGCAGTAAAATACTGCAAACACTGTGTGAAAACTATACATATTTTCTTCCTTGCTATATATAAGTCAGGAAGACTGATACGACTTTTAATTGCTGACTTTTTGATTTATGTTGATTTCGCTCTGTAATTTATTCTATCAGTAATGTTTGAGCAGTATAACAATCAGCCCCCAAAAATTGTAGAGAGTGAAACACTTACAGACGACATATATCTGGCGCTCGTCTGGTGAGAACTTACATAAGGCAAAATAAATACTTGGACACATCCAAACTTCCCCTTTATACTATTTTTCGACGAATCATTAACATTAAACGTACGCAAAATACAGTATCAAGAACAACAAATATTACTGAACAACAAACAGAGAGCTTTTTTGGGTATCTTGAATATATAAATATATATATATATATATATATATATATATATATATATATATATATATATATATATATATATATATATATATATATATATATATATATATACAGTTTCATAGAATCGTTAGTAAAAAAGTTTTGGACACACCTATTGTCATGTTTCAATTAAGCAACTTTTGAAACTATCTACTATAATATTCTATAAACTATTGGATAATGTTTGGGGTAACTCATGTAGGGTTACCTCTGGATTTGTGTGTCAGTCATCAATTCGACATCACTCTGACGACGCTGTAAAATGCCTAAGCTGAATGAGGTGTCAAATGATTTAAACAAATGTAACATTATAGGGCACACTGCCTATAAAAGCAATAACAACATTTATGAACCAAAGTATTTGGCAGCATTGTAGGTTTGATCGTAAAAAATTGGAAGGAATTTGGGACAAGGGCAAATTTTTTATGAACTCAATCAACCTGTATGATTTGGTAACAAACAATCATCAACTGAACATCAACTGAAACTCGATTCAGGTTGACCCCGCAAGACCCAGTCACTGAAAAAAACCCATTGAAAATATAGATCCAGTTTGCTGAAAAGGAACATTTAAAGAGTGATTATGACTTTTTGAAGTAAATTTTATTGTCTAATGAATCTAAGATCGAGCTTTATAGTCAGAGCGCTGCAACACATGTTTAGAGACAAGATGAAATTGCTTTTAACCAGAAAATTCCCATCCCTACTTTGAATCATGGTTGTAGAAGCATAATATTGGAATTCAAAGGAAATAAAAGGAACGATAAACAGTGACAATCATCAAAAGATAATAAACGAATTGTCAGAAATCAATTTAAAAAAGGAATCTTGCAAATAATTGATGGTTCCTCTAAGACACTCCTGAACCTACCGCCAAGGCAACCCGCGACTAGTTCAAAGATAAGAATATCACTGTATTAACATGTCCTAGTCAATCGTTGGATTTGTATTCAACAGAAAATTTAAAGAGACTCTCAAAAATGAGATCTGCCCCGAATGATTGCTTAGTCTTAAGAAATTAGAGACTGTCCAAGAAAAATGGGTGAAGATTCCGCCTAATTTTGTCAAAACGTGATAAAGCAATACAGAAACTGTTCAATTGCAGTAGTAGCAAATAGAAGGGGACAAGATGGTATCATTTTTTCAATTGTAGTAATAATCTTTCTGTCAGTTTTTTGAAATTCTATATAAATTTGTAATACTTAACATATATTATATTTTTGTTGTTCGGTGATATATGTTGTTGTTACTGTATTTTGTGTAGTTTTATGGTTATTTTTCTTAAACAAATACAAAGTAAAAGTTTGGAACTATGTAAATACTTGTTTCACTCCACTAAATGTTACGAAAAAGGTGATAACAGCAGCCTATGATGCTCACGATAATGACAACTTTTATAAAACATAGTAAAGCATTGTTGAGGAGGGATAAGGTATACGAATCAAAATTAACGATCATGAACGGTGCAAAATTGTAAAAAAAACTACGAACGGTGCTTTTAAACATGATTGCATTTTTAGAAACTTTATTACAATATACCCACATAGACTGAGACTCGTTATGGTTCTATGAGCGAAACTCAAAAATCATTCGCAATCTTTTTTGTTTAAATCAGGAGTAAAACATTGTTGTAAATTTCTATTAAAAAGGTTCCAATTGGTATTAGTATTATTTATGCAACTTTTTTGCACACTTTCACCTACAAAATTATGATGACTTCAAAATTTATCTTCGAGCTGTCCAAAATAATGGCAATCAGAAGATGTGAAGACTGTCCCCAGCATTTGGTAAAACAGTCGGTAGGTTAAATGTGTAAACGGTCTGGTCGGCCATACTGACGGCGTAAGTACATGAAACTTCGAAATCACCAACATTGAGCAAACAGTTGTACAGCAGCCACTGCTAAAAGCATGCAAGAGATCTGAACTACAGTCATCCTTCAAAAAATGTATGATTTAATTTGAACAAAATTACTTTCAAGCGGTCGAATGTCTTACCCGCTTCCAAATTGGAGAGCGATTTTGGTTCCAAACTAAACAACATCGTTATTAGTCCACAACGTTTATAAAACTGGACTGAATCAATGCTTATTAAAAAAAATCACCACCGAAAAAACTTTGAAAAGGTTTAATTGCCCAGGTTGCCTATAATTCTACAACCAATACATGTAGATGAGCAGTGCTGTTATGAAGATCTTACACAAAATGTTTCAAGCGATGCCTGTGGTCGATGTTGCTTAAATATGCATCACAACCTCATTCAACATACATTCTTTCATTATTTATATTGCTATCGACTTGGGAGCTCTAATAATTGCTTGCAATCAGTTATTCTTCTAACCGTAATTAAGATGAATCAATTGTTAGTTAAACTATAAAATTATTCATTGGGTAAGTTTTGCTCATCGTACTTAGCCCACCACAAACATAATACAGAATCATAACATCATAGCAAATAAAAACGCAACTATTGATGTTGGAGTTTAATTACTACTGCATTACAACGCCTTCTATTATAATAAAAACAGATTGAGTTCCATCAGAGCATTCATTTTTGCTCTAGAATCGGAATATTGTATTGCATAAAATTGTACTACTAACATGGATAACATTAGAGTATTTTGACCTTCACTGAAGTATTCTGTGAAGTTAGTAGGAGGTTTACCATCCTAAATATAAGTTGAACTGAAACTACATGCATGGTAACGTTTTCAACACTTGTTTCAAGTGAACGTCAAGTACTATATCGTATTTTTTTTGTCTACATAATATTTTAGTGAAAGAAGATTGTGTTCTTGGAAACAAAATTCATTGTGATCATTCGTCTCTTGAAAGTATAACTCTGACCTCAGCCGGTGTATCTGAGATCGTGTTGTCAAATTACAGTAGAAGTCTTTTTAACCGGCACCCATGGGACTTTGCATTTGCCGGTTAATATCACCCAAGTAACCACAAACAATTCATAAACACGCTAGACTTAAAAGGAAAACAATATCAATTGCTTAAAGAAGTTGAAGAAAAAAAGCACAATGAATAAATATCTAAAGCTTCACCAGCGAGTACCGGTTTAAAGGAATTCTACTGTAATTTACAGCTGGTATCGGTAGGAAGAAATGCATGGGCAAACTTGGCTTCTGCGTCGCTATGGCAACCACGTTGTTTACCAGTCACCGGTCCCCAGTTGCTCGCTTCTGTAGCTCTTCAAAACGGAGCACAAATTTGACTTGGTTTGTGAATCACATTTCGTAGTAATACAACAAGATCTGTGGATGTGTTGGGGCTCTTATGTAGTAGTGTTTGTAACAAATAGCCTACTCAACACGCTCTTGTACAAAAACTTGCAAGAAAATATTTGTTACAACTTGATAGTTTAGTGTATTCCTAAAGATGTTCGGTGATATATAATTCTAACACGCTTTAATTGAATTGTCATACGTCTTTGTGATGTGATATTATTGCTTATTTTCAATATGAAATTTGTGATCATACGAGTTCTGTGAATTTTTTGTATATATAGGCTAATTTCTCAAAACTAATATATATACTGTACATTGAGAAGTCTCTTATATATTGAAAATTTTAAGTATTATATCATGATTTTTATAGTAAGCCTATCAATTCCTTAAAATAAATTTTAATTAAGTTCATGACAGTCAATTTACAAGTGTCTAAATTGAGTGAATACTAACGAGTATTCAAAATAACTTGGATTAGAAGCATTACTTTGTCCTAACATTTCAATTTTTTCACGAGGCAGCATGATACTTTTTTGCGTGAATTCGGGCAGAGTTTTCGACCACCAATGATCAAATAATCTAAACAATCACGAAGTAAGTGAGTTTTGAAAATTAGTATTCCACAGTGAACATTTTAGAGCACTTATTCATTTAAATGAGCAGCTATAGGTACTAGTTATTTTCTTAACTTACTAGAAGTTATTTATAGTATTCCATATTCTTTTGAAATAAATTTATATTCAATCTAATATTTTGACATTGAACATTGAAACATTGAACTTTGTTGATATTTAAAAAATAATACAAAAGGTATAAAACAAATATACCTAACTATGACTAGGGTAAAATATGTTTACTGGTACACGTAATTTTTTAGAGCATGGTCAAGTGTATTGATTGACGAGGAATAGACTGATACAATGAAGTTAATTTTAATAGCATGAGTAACTAAAAGTGTTAAAAAATACCACCTATGGTTTGGGTTAAAAATGGTACTCGCAAAATTTTTGGCAATTTTAGTAAAAGTCAGTGGTACTCGGGTACAGAAAGATTTTTGAGATCAAAGGTGACAGTTTCAGAGATTTCAAGTGGAACTCCGGGGCTTGGCTGAATATTCGAGTCTTCTGCAAGAGAAATTTCCAGTTTCTGTGGGTAGAAGTAAAGAAACGAAGTGTTCTAAATTCCAGCCCATGTCTTTTTGCTTAGTTTTTAATTATTCTTTTTTTTCAATTGAATTTGTTTGTTTTAGTTCAGCTTTCGGCACGATTAAGTCATTTATTATAGAACTATCTCTTCAACCTTCATATACGCAGATTTTACGATCAAAATGGAAATAAGGAATGCTACATAAGTGGAATTGATCTAATTATTTTCCGTGACTTGTAAATTCAAAGGTGGTCATAAGTATTTAGGATTCATCGAACAATTGCCAAGTTAATCAAGCACAGATTTCAACCACGTTATAGAAGATAATAAATAGAACCCAATTTTTCGAGTACACACAGTATAAAAAATGTTAGCCCCTCGCATATTGAATTATACATTGTCTGCTAGTAAAACTCACGTGTCAATCAGCTTTTAGATTAACCAAGTAAAGCAACAATATTAGCTCATTCTTAGAGTAGACATGGTAAATGTAAAATGTGTTGACACCTTTCTTTCTAAAAAATAACGAGTCAGCAAATCAATACTCACATTTTGATCCCTGATTTTTTTTAATTCTTACCGTATGTATGTATCCCAATGCGATATCGTTGTCCGTAGATGAAGCAAATTTTTGCTGCATGTGATAATTAATGGATATTAAAAAGTAATAGAAATTTTAAGATATTCTGATCACGTCAAAACACATAACTCTTGACAGCACGCTTCACGAAGTAGGTATTGTTTGGCAGAAACATAAATTTTCCAAAGTAACTGTTAAGAAACCATGAAAACATGTTAGCGTTCGAAATTTGGATGAAAAAGAATGTATGGAAGTTTTTGATAACTCATGATTCCTTCCTTACAATCATGAACTCAGTTCAGACAGTATAAAAACAGCGTTCAGGTGTAATGAACAATATTATGTGCTTTTAAACGATAAGGATCACAATATTTGAGCAGCGCTTAATATGTTCTTCTAAATACAAGAATTTTATGGAAAAGTTATGATGACATCTCAAGCTATGAACTTTTTTCCCGTTAAAATTGCAGCAACTTGGAACCAGCTGCCAGAAAACATAGTTTCTGCTGGCACTGTGAACACATTCAAAAATCGTCTCGATAAATTTTGGATTACGAACCCCCCCCCAGTACTACATCCTACTAACTATGTCCCTAACTCCTTAAGGTTAATGTATGATTGAGATAAATGCTCGTGACATAAACGCCTGTGCGTGAGTGATATGTGTGCACACGACTAAATTGACTTACATGGATAAGGTGTACGTGCATGACTGATGGATTTACTTTAGACGGCATGGGACTTCGGTATTGAACCAAGAATGGGCCAAACGGCTCGTTCCTATTGCCTTATTCTATTCTATTCTATTCAACCAATCGTACCTGCCAATCAAACCTTCTATCGTTTCCAGGACTAGATAAGTTCGGGGTCGTATATTTAGGTTTTATTTTAGGTGAATTGTGAAGGAACCGGGAAAATTAGAACAACCTATAACATTCGTATGACGAATAATAGCCTGTATAAGAAGTACATGACCGTTCGCCAAAAATTTCTGGGAAAGCTACGTAAGCTTGAAAGTGCATTTAAAAGACATTTCAAACCACTTCAATTTTTTTGAAGTAAGAGGTTACACGTAAATGTATGTATGTTGCTATTGGTGATCTTTCTGTTCTTGAATCACCAGCTTGGTCGACTGGTGAGCGAATCTGCTTGCGAGCGGGAAGACCCGGGTTCGAATCCCGCTACCGATATGGTTGACGCGGCTAGAAATACGGCATGGGACTTGGGTAAGCAACCGAATAATTATCGAAGTAATTTTCCGACCCAAGAATGGGCCAGAAGGTTCGTTTCTATTGCCTCATTCTATTTTATTCTATTCTATTTTAAACTGCTTCCTAAAAGGAGGGATCAGAAACTTTTAAATTATAAAATATTATGCGAGATCGTAAAGCAAGTTCTATATCACTCTATAGTTACCAATAGCTATACTTGGGAAGTGAGTTTACTGAGAAGCTTTTTCTTCTGTGAACAATATACTTTTCCACATAATGGCTCACCTCATGTTATAAGGAAAGAAGTATATTACTCAAGAAATGCAACTTAACATGTGGGAAAAATTAAGACATCATAAGGAGACAGAAAGTACACTTCTGAATCTATACTACTAATGGTATTCAATGTATTTAAGTAGAACGTCAAAAAAATGATTTAAATCACAAAATAAAACGAAATAACTACTAAAATTAATGATAAGTGGCAGAAACAAATGTAACGTAGAAGGAAATAGAGAAATATTGAACTAAGTTATCTAGTGCTCTTAACAAAACAGAGGAATAGACATTATTTCACCCAGATTGTGATATACGATAAGGTAAAACAGTTTACATTTAAACTGCAATAAAATTGTTTTAATGGACATGTGCGAGTGTAATTAATTTTGTGTAGAGTAGAAGTCAAGTGAATAACTTTAACATCGTCCTACTTTTAATTGAAGTAGTTTATTTATACAGTGATTAAAAATTGCACTGTTCCTGCAGGGATCGGTTCAAGCAGTTGTATATCGCTTCAAAGTTATTTCATAACTTTTTGTACGTGTAGGCTTCGCTTGCGTAAAGAGGCTTTGCTTGCATAAAGTATTATAGATTGAATGTTGTGAATACTTAAGTGTCTTCGTGCTTTTCTGGGTCGGTAAGATTAAGCGGCAGAAGTGATTTAATTTACATGTATACTGTGAATTTTGTGGGTGCTAATAGCAGATTTGGCAGGGTAGATGTAGTAGACATGGTAAGGTTACGGAAGGTGCGGGGGAAAAGGTTCAGGTTTATTTGATGGTGAACCGTCATTGATGGGAATCCAGGGTTGGATTTGGGCTGTTAATCTGTCTGAGAACTGGAATTACAATCGTGTTGACCCTTTTTATCTGAATACGAGTGCTGTGGTTGAATAGATAAGGACTAACATAGATAATTTAGCATTGGAGTCCCACAAAGTACCATATAATAGAAAAGAAACAGTAGATGAGAAAAAAGCCTCGCCCTAAAGCCCTCCCGGGCATGCACACAATTCGTGGTTTTGACAGGTATTGTAAAGAAACTTTGACTAGACTTTGACAAGAAACAAAAAAATACAGTGACCTGACGATGGAAAATTGTACAAAAACTCAGATCTGATTTAAGATACTAAAGAAACATACCATATTAGAAGTCGTTGTTCTCGAAGGAGCAGAAAAATAAGTTTAAAATTAAAGTTACGTAGTTTCAAAAGGATACTAGAATCAATAAAGTGAAGTTGGTGCTCAACCAAATTCTGCAAGAACTAACTATTTTCACTGAAATAGCCTTTCATAATTCCTGTTTACTTCTATATAGTACATGCACGTTGTGTAACAAACGAATAAGTTTGAACAGTGGTTTCTTTATTTAATTTTTTTATACCTGTTATCTGTGCTTAGAATGCTGTATATAAGTTGTGTTGAGTCATATCAGGGTTAGCTATTTTGCAATTAGAGGAGCGATAGCGTTCACGAGCTTCAAAGTGTTAGGACCGCTAAGCTGTTAACTACCTGCCCTCCACCCAAGCGCTCACTAATTCATGACCTCGTTCATGCTTCCAAGTGTCACGCAGGTATCACACGGCTTTTCAGGATGTACAGGTATTAAGGGGAATGCAACAAAACCAGTATCTAAATCGACTAAAATAGAAACGGTGTCCACAAAAAGCTTAGAAGATTATTATGTGCTAGAAATTCTGGACCTAGAGCTTGCAGCATGATTACTTAAAATAATACACCCGGAATATTATTGGTGTTTTTCTTACAAAATAATAAATAGTGAAGGATTCATGGTTCCAAGGCCAAGTGTCTTTGTACCTAATAATAAGATAATTTCGCTAACATTTCCCGTTCTAATAACTTTGGTTTTTCAAGAGGCTAGTCATTTGTGATAATTATCTCTCAATACACTATTCCTGATCGTTAAGTATTCCAATAAAAACACAAGTAATGATTTGCTTTAAAGTTTTTACGTATTTTCTTATGTATATAAAAACGATACAACTTCTTGTCCTCCTTCATAATATTTATTTACAGCATTTTTCCAAATTTACTATCATAAAGTAATGTATTTTTGGCACATTTTTAACCTTATATTTCTAGCTATGGTAATATGAAACTTTCATCTGAACATGTTTCGCTCATAATTTTTAGACGAATATAAAATTAGCAACAAAAATTAATTGAATTCCAGTTAAAACTGTCGGAAAACATTCCTGGAGTAATCAAAGGACTTATAAGGAACAGTTTTTGAAAAGAATTCATATTCACTATTTCAACTTCACAGCTGATTCTTTATAAACCGTTCACCGTGTACACTTACGCTAAGAAATAAATGGTTTGAGTCCAGCCAAGTAAAACACAACTGAGGGCAAGAAAACAGTTAAAAAATCATATATTTGTTTACTGAAAACGATTTCGAAAAAAAATTCGGAAAACGATTTCTGAAAAAATTAACTTAGTGTGTAAAATCGACACAGAATAGTCGGTTTCATTTCACGACAACCTTTGTTGATGAATATAAGTGCGCTCCAATAATTTAAAATATTGTCTGCTCTCATATGAGGGAATTGAAACATTTTTAATACAGATTTAACGATCACCGTTGTCAGACTTTTCATGTATACTGGACTGTACTTAAGCCACATATATCCTACCAGCCAGTGTAGATACTCCATTACGTTGTGCTGCTCGTAATATAAAATGTTTGGTATTTTTACCAATATTCTCCGTCACAATGGCCGTTATTATATTACTTAACAAATGAGCTTAGCAACATGAAATGTATGATTCAGTTCCATCGAAAAAATTTCCAATATTAATTTATTTTAAAACTTTTTACGGATATCAACTCGACAAAAGTTTTAGACAGTAAATTTTGAAGGTTTATTCGCACTTAGTAATTCTGTTCTTTACTCACGAATGTGAAGAAAAACTTGAAATTTTCATAAAAGCTGTTTCGTGTTGTGATTGGGTTCGATTCTTTCACAAAAAACTTCTGCATTTGGTTAGAAGAGGGCTCACAAAGTTCACAGATATACGAAAGTGAGCGCTCAATTTGACTAAAAAAAGAGTAATAAGACGTGCAAATACTACGCAAATGTCGAATCAAAATAGCATGCAAAAAGTTGAGTGCAAGATTAATAGCAGTGTCACTATCAAGTACTGAATGTTCGTTGAAAAATGGTTTATTTTGTGATGCAGACGTCTTAATTATTACCTTTACCTTCAGTTGTGAGTTCGTTTATAAGTCCTTTTTTCTTACAGAAACACATATTTACATCACATCTATTTTTGGAACGCAAGAAAACAAATCACGGTATCTACGAGAATCGCATGTGTAAGAGCGTTTTGTTCATTTGATTGGCCCAAAGAAAAATCAATGGCAATTGCTGAAACCAATATATTTGTTCATTGGAATAACACTATTAAGAAGAGTCAAACTTTTAACTCTGGCAACTTTTCTAGGACTTCATAGTTCTTATTGTTGACAATAGTAACGAGACTGAGAAAAATTACTTATTGCAATAAACATGCAGTCCCACTTAGTTGCAAGATATTCCCTGTAATCACCAGAGGACTTTAATGAGAAGTCTTGAATTCTGGGGACAGCCTACAGTATTTTCAGAGGCAGGTGCTGGACAGGGCAGAAGAAATGAGTAGACGAAAAAAATATTATTATTTAGAACATAATGACCACCATGAATTAGCCAAGAGATTCACTTGTGTGTTTATATTTACTATAAATCCCATGTCATTAGATATTATTTACGCAGAGCTTGATATAGCTTGATATCTGTAGTCATTTTACAAGCGTTGGATTTATTAGCTGTTGGCGGATGGAATCACGTTCTAGAAAGCATATATTATATCAACGAATAACTATTTGCATAATCATGAGGTCTTTCATTTTCACCCATTATTGTTTTAAATTTCTCCATCAATATTTTATATTAAAATTTACAGGAAGTAATGCAGTCATAGTGAACTGTATGGGGATTCATCTTTATTTCCTTTTCCACTATACTTTTTGAGTTGTGAAATGTACATTGAAATGTATGCTGTGCACCAATACACTAAAAACTTCCATATTCAATCTGTAAGATCTTAATTCCTTCAACTTTTAACTGAAGGTATTGTGACATAAATTATAACATTTTCTTTAATATAATGCAACATCAAGTAATTTACGAGTATAATCATCATAAATACAATGAAAAATGGAAAATTAGGTGCTCTTATGAACAGTAATTTACATTTATCTAGTGTATATCATAATATATTTTATGTAACTACGCATACATATATAGCTATTCTTTATGCTATGCATCATGGCCTTTGAAATGAAACTTAATACGGCATTTTACACAGAAACATTTAGCTCTTCTAGAGCAGTTTCCATATCTTCTGTAATTATGCTGCCTCAACCAGTGGTCCATTCGGCAAAACCTGAGTGTCTGGAAGTGGTGGTGCGGCTTGTCTTCTCCGTGTTGGTGGAGTTTCGAGGTACTCCATAACTGCTATTGCTAATTTTCTTCTAAATTGAATGAGAGGGACTAGTTTATTTCTCCTTGTCATTTTTCAGAAATTTACGAATTTACTGTTGTAACGTCAGCAAAGTATAATCATATGGGTCACCACAATTTGTCCTGGTGCATTCGAGTTCCTTACGACGGAACCCATTGGTCTAGCATAGATATATTTCCCACATTTATGTTACAATTTTGAAAAAATTGTAGCTGAGTAAATGAAACATAGTTTTTTCTGAACTTAGCATCTCTTGGCTGCGCTAATATTTGGAACGAGTTAGATAAAAAATTGGACACAACATTATTATCTTTACTTTGCACCATAGGTACTGAAGGAGATGTTGAAAACTCGTGTGAATATTTTTCTCCCGTTTTGAAAATTTTGGTCTTTAGCAATGGATATTTCATTACCCTGTTCTCTGTGACAGTACCAGTTGCACAAAGTCATAATGACTACAAATGATCTATATTCATGAATCATATCAAATATTGTTGAAAAATATTTTGAACATTTATTTGATAGCACATTATATTTGTACCACTTCATCACTACATCACGGCCAGCTCCTAAATCAGTATGAATATCTTTTCGAGCTTTCCTGACATATTCATTGAAATCATACATGTAGTCAATCGATGATAATAAAGTCAAATTTTTCTAACCAAACCGTATTGGCTTCCCTTCGACACATTGTTTAGCAAAATGCATTTCACAATATATTATTATATTATCGAATCACCAACAGATGTTCGTTAAGGATATTTGGTTATAAACATTTGTCCTGTGTGTGATCTGGAAAGAGTCATAGTTTTTACAAGCGATCTGAAGCGTTATTCTACTGGTTATTATTGAAATAAAGCTCATAAAAAATGTCTCTAAATATTTTACATCGTATTGAATTACTCATAAGCATGGTACTGTCTGTGTTTGATCAATACAGTTTCTTGTTCGGGTCTCTAAATATTTTATAACCTGCCGTATAGCTTATAACTTGCCAATAAAAAGCAAACATCTCTTAAATTTCACCCGACAATATTAGGAATATTTTTTTGCTGAAGGGCGTACATATAACTTTGCAGAACTTGCTTCGTTATAAATTTAAAATAAAAACATCGTAAATAAATGCAATTCATTACGGCCAGACAAAAATTTTTGAGGAAGAATGGAGTCTCTCATTATATTTTCATTTATGCAGAATATTGATCCAGATCGATCTAGTAAATTGTAAGAGCTTTGGTCCTTTCAGATCTCTCAGCTGTTGGTTCTGGTGTAGGTTTAGTTTCTTCATCTTTGAAGGTAACAAATTAGGGATGAAATCACACTTTGCTTTTAAAAGACCAAGACTAAGTTAGTTCAAGTTAACGGCAGTATCCTCCTCTGATGCGTTACAATCAGCATCTGAAGCTGCATCACCAGATTCATGACGCATGAAGAACAATATCCGTTCCCCTGAATTGCCAGTATCAACTTAATCTATAATCTAAATAATTTCAGATTCTTTCCATCATTAAATCAAACAGGAGTTCATTTCACTTGTGTGCCGTACATAAAAATACATACAAAGAAATAAATGTTATTCTGACAATAAAATGTTCATTATTCAGTATCATACGATATGCCTATACGATACACATTCTAATACTGAGTTTTAATGAAAAAAATATTGAGTACTCGCCCTCGTTGGAAAGGCTCCGCGACCATTAAGTTATGTACAGCTATAGAGAAGCAAACGTGTTCAGTTTTTGTTTGCTCTATGAAGTGTTTACTTTGACTCGTAAAAATATTTCAGGGGGTACACCAACCGCAAAGTGATTTTAATAGCTTACTTGTTTATTGAAACACCGAAAATTTTATTGAAAGGCGTTGATTGTTATGCTTCAACGTGACGTTATTAATGATGGTTAACTACGAACCTAAGATGGATTATTATACAACATGTTTAATTATTAATTTTTTTTCGCTCTCTCGAGAGTTCCGATTAGGTTTCGAATCAGTATTTGAAAATGCCGAGGTATGTATTACTCTGTTTCGGTTAAGTCGATTTTTGAGTATAGTAATCACCATGCCGGCTGGGATGGTATTTTCGAGCAAATGATTCCAGAGTGGGGCAATTTTAACTAGAAAGAAATTTAGAATTGATGGACATCCTAGTCTTTTTTTAGTTTCTGGAAGTTATTTCAATTTAGTAGGTTAATACCTCTGTCGGAAAGCCCTTCTGGTTCATCATCGTTGAAGCCATTAAGATATTTGTAGGTATCGGTTAGCTGTCCTCGCAATCTTTTTCGTCGAAAGAAAATGAGTTTAAACAGTTGAAGACGCAGTTCGTAACTGTGGTTATTGAGGTTTGGAGTAATTTGGCTGCTGAACTTTTTATAGTTGCCTGCGCTGTATTTTCTTAAGTTTATTGATGTCTTCCCGTACGGTGGGACACCAAAGTTAAATTACGTATTCTATGTGTGGTCGCACTGGTGTTCTGTGGAAGGGTTACATTATATTCATTGACTTGTAGCCAAAGTGACTTGCTATGGAACTAATCATTCAACTCGCATATTTTAATTACATTTCCTTTTCTTACTAGAGGTCTCTAGATGCAGTTGAACAAGATCTCTTTGTTTCTCTACTGTTTCAACTGCCGTGTCGTTCATTCTAAACTGTAAATAATGGGCTTTAACACCAAAGGTAGTAAATTGAGGTGTATTTAAATTGTTATACCGTCTTGCTCAGTGAATGAGCTAGAGTTTTGGGTCGTCTGCAAAATGTTTCATTTTATTAATGATACCGAGGTCGAGGTTGCTGATATAGGTGATGAAAAGAAGTAAGCCTAAAACACTCATTTAAAAGATTCCTCATTGCACGTGTGTGAAGTAACAAAATCGATGACCTAAAATTGATCATGTTATTGAATTAAACAAGTTTTGTATCATTTAGGAGGAATTATCTTGCACAAGGGCTTCAGTTCGTTCATCGACCTTTCGTAGGAAATTCAACTAGGGCCATCAGCGTTTTCAAAAGTCGAAATGCATAAGGTCAATGGTGTTTACTGTCGTAAACGTGGTTGGCTTCTTTAAAAACGTTTAGGTAGTCTGGGAGGCAGTTGAGTGTTTGCCAATTTTTTTCTAGGCCTGTGGGCATCTTCTTATTTATACTTGGAATTATTCTTTTTAGAATTTCCTCATGTTCCACTTCAGGAATATTGGAAAATTGTTGTTGAGAATTAGTTTGTTTCCTTTTTCAAAAATAGGAGTGTCATCTACCTGCTTATAAAAGATTATAATTTTTCTGAATATCCACTTCGAACCATTAGTTGGAGATGTTTTCAAATGGATCATGTTCATTTGTGTTTTTACGTAGATTTGGAGATGACAGAAACTCTTTTAGAGACGTTTACTACTGAGAGTTAATCATGTTCCGTTAGCTGTTATTATATTATGTGGAAGGGTCGGTGTAATTGCTCGCATTCGCTGCAATTTTGGTAAGGTATTTCGTGCCTTGCCCACCAATATCATAAAGTGTCGTTACTGTGCAGTGTACATACTCGTATTTCACAGCGGTGCTACCGAACTGCATATCAGTAGCTAAATGCTCCTGTAACACTTGCGACGTAAATATCGCTAGCAGCCAGCTGAATTATGTGTTGTGCCTTAAGCTGGCTATTGAAAATTGATTGTTGTGCTTTGGAACCTAAAATTATGTCTCATTATTCTTTAATGTTTCTTTTATCGCTTAGATATTTGTTTGTTCCAAATTATTTGTTGTGCATCATATCTGCAGGTCTCAGTTATGGGTCCCAAGTCTCTCTCGCATTCTCGGTTAGGTATCAATTTCTTTTGCCTGAATTTTTCTTCCATGCAAATCTTGACTTCTGTTGTAAATGAATGCCTAAAGAATGAAGAACAGCTTATCCCTCTTCCCGAAGCACGTACATATCATCCGTACCAAGAAGTAAATATTGCTAACCCTAAAGCCGTAACCCCAGTTCAGCTGCCCGTCAACACTAATTTACTTATTTTTGCCATGCTTGCGGATTTTCTACTGCAAAGCATACTGCAAAACAATTAAATGCCGAGTTATCTCTCCATTTTTTTTACTGATGAACAACGTGAGGGGAATTGGGCAATAGTTATTGGACCCAGATTTGCTCTTTCGAGGATGAGCAACATTCGCTCAACATGCTTCAGTACCGAGCAATTGATTTCAAATATTCACAAAAGTGTGCTGATTACTGTGTTTTTTCAAACACTCACTATTTTAAGCCTTCTGGTACAGTGATTTACGTATATTAAAGATATCAAACTTCTTTTTGCTCCTGTTGAAGGGAATATGTCATCTGTTAGGGCTTTCTGGGCAGGTAATTTTCAGGTATTTTTGAGACATCTTATTGCAACTAAAAACAGGAAGGGTTATTTGTGTTTTTTTCGTTGAAACAAAATGTTAAGTGGCTGTTGCAGTAACATTCGTTCAGAATTCTTCAAGTCGTTGCGCCCGAGTCGTTTTTCGTAGTCAAGCCTGCAAAACTCATTTACTTGCTGCACAATTGTCGTGTGCAGTATGCGACGTTTTTTCATCGTGACTTAGTGTTAGGTCAGGTTCTTGAAGCGAAAAGTCAATAATATGGTAATCTATCATTTTGTCTGTTACTTCTACGCCTTTTTTTCTGAAGCCAAGGGTCAAAACCTAACTGGTAATCTGTCTAGTCTGTTGTTGCGAAAAATTCGTCTTTAGTAGATCGTTGGGCTATGCCTATCACACTCTCTTCTAGTTTTTAGCTCAGTACGAAGGTTTGTAGATTTTGTGGTGTACACACTTATAGAGAAACTTCAGCTGGGAAATGTCTTTTAGTTAGATTTAAGTATTGTAGGGAACTTGAATAACGTGCGATTGAGTTGACGTTATGGTTTGCATTTCCTGCATTTTTTATAAGAAGCTTCGCCAGCGTTCAACAAATATCCTTAAGTGCACGTTATTTTGATGGTCATTTCTAATTTTAGGTTACAGACCCGAACCTGGGCTCATCGTTTTGTTCATGCTCCTGGTTCGTTGATTGAGTACAATTATTTGTTTACACATGGTTGCTCTCTAGAGAATGTCTATAAAGACATCCTCTTTTCGATTTAATGTTTACTTAAAAATTTGGAAGCTTTCCGGGAATTAAGAAAACTTAGCTCCCGTTTTCACAAAAGATCATCACCACTCATCCTACGGTAAGGAAATGAACAGTCGTACTAATTTTGCAGTATTTTTCTTTAAGGATTGTTAAACCAGTTACAAAACTTACCATATAATTAATAAGTTAACGAAAACCCATGACGTGCCTAATGCCGGAACATAAATGGCAATACACAATGGAAATGAGGAAACGCGCGTTCCGATTCAGGGGTAGGAAATCTATTAGCGACAGGAGTTTAGGCTCGTGGTTATGCGACGAGTATCACGGTGGGTCAGTCAACAAAATGGCTTCTCTGTATGCACCCACAGTGCCATGAGGTTTGAAGGTGTCTAATTGAAACAAAAACAGATATTGTAAGACTTAGAAAAAGAAATGAAGATTATACTATCATACTTGCATATATGTCCAGGTAATAATTAGCAAAAACTTACACGGCCCAGTGTTAGCTTTCACAGTCGTTACCTATAGGTCATGTACGCTGCTCGCGTGGTCGAATGTTATGTGCCTTGGGTTTTGTAATCATGGAGTGTACGTTCGAGAACGAACGATTCTTGAACTTTGAGCCATATAAAGCAGGGGTGATCTATAGTTGGAAAAGTCCACTCATTTGTGAAATATGTTCGCCGTATAGTTTTGCATCCTTCTAGAGAAGAAACTATTAATGTTGATCTTAAACGGCTGGTAAGCTGTGATCTGGTACTGTCTACCCTATATGTATTCTTCAGCTGATGTATTTTTCTACGAAGTGGGATTCACGCACTCCAGCATTTTCTGTCGATAGTTTCTGATTTTCTTCCATATGTCACCGCAGGTCCCACTGTGAGGATTGTTTGTGCTCACCGACCGGAGGGTTTAACCTTTGGAAACAAGACGAGGATTTAAATCTTTGAGTTTAAACTGTTAAAATCAAAATCATGCTTTAAATTTTCATATACCAACCAAAAAGTTCGTTGTCTTAATTCTGAAACACCCTGTATATATTGCAATAATAACCTCTAAGTAGGAAATTAATCCAGAGAGCTGAACATGGGTATAAACGTCACTGGCCTCGGGCAAACTATACCTACATCAGGTATTCGTAAACACACAAAAAACATAACGTAAACACAACATAATTTTTTTTAAATTTCTGTATAACCAAGTAATAAATGATAATGATTTTCATGTATATATGTAACTTTATACAGATGCATAATGTTCATACATGTATAAAAAAAATAAATACAATTACATTTCAGCAGGTGTAAATGACATTTTTCAAATTAGCGTTTGAAAAAAGTAATCGTGCTGTACAACAAAAATATATATTGCTTCAGTATTTAATATTTTGTGGAATAGACTTTATTTGCTTCAACAGCAATCAATCTCTTCCTGTAGTTCACAACTGATGATTTGTAAACTTTAATTGGTATTTTGTCTCATTCTTCCTGGCATATGGCTTTCAGATTCGTAATGTTTGTTGGTGCTCTTGATTTCATTTGGATTTTTAAGTACCACCAGAGATTCTCTATTGGATTCAGGTCCGGGGACTGACTAGACCATTTCAGGACATTTACACTACATATTATCTATTTTTCCGTATCCTGTTGAAAAATCCAATCTGGAGGAAGTTCAAGTTTCTCATCAGAAAGCATTATGTTTTCTTCTAAAATATCTTGATATAGTGCAACATTCATTCTACCATCTATTACTGATATTTTACCAGGTCCTTTCGTAGAGAAACATCCCCAAACCATGATGTGGCCACCACCAAACTTGACAGTTGGAATAGTGTTCTTTGGGTTGAAGGCTTCACCATCATTTCTCTACACATGGTTCCAAGAATTATGCCCAAACAACTCAATTTTGCTTTCGTCTGTCCATAACACCCTCTTCCAAAACGATTTTTCCTCTTCCTTATGTTCCTGGACGAATTCCAACCTGGCATTTCTGTGTTTTTTCGATAAAAGTGGAGTTTTACGATGGGAGCTCGACTTCAGACTATTGCTGTGAAATTCGTTGCTTATTGTCCGTTTGGTTACAAAAGTCCTTGATGAACGTAAATCATTCAGCAACTCTTCACACGTAACCATTAAATTTTGTTAAATTTGACGCATTAACTTCCTCGATAACCTTGGAGAAATCTTCTTTGGAGCACTTGTTTTCCTTTCGATTTCTACTGTTTTGAATCTTTTACACCTTGCAATGAATGAACTGATAGTAGTGAATGGAATAGCTAGATTGTCAGTCATCTTCCTGTAGGTGTTACTTTCCTTCCAGAGCTTAACAATAATTTTTTTTCGAATTGGTCAATTATTTTCCTCCAGCCATGATGACAACCTTATCGTGCGAATGTCAAATGCTAAATGATTTGCTTTTGTTTTTTAAGTTCAGTATAACTATACTGTTAACATTTAGAACATTATAGAATATTTTACTTAAATAATTAAAAATATTACAACATTTTAAATACTTTATATCCAAAGTGTGTGTTTAGTTGTACCGTACTATTACTTTTTTCATTCATTAATATAGATAATGTATTTACACCAGCTGAAATATATTTGGATTACTTTTTTAGTATATATGAGTATCATGTATTTGTATAAAGGTATATATATATATATATATATAAAAATCGTGTTTATTTATTACTTGGTTTCATAAAAACTTTAAAAAATGATTTGTTCGAATATTTGTTTCCCCCAGTGCATGATCAGTGATCCAGGGTTAAGTCCATCGTTCAGAAAATGAACGTATATCTATACACGAGGGCTTGAAATAAAGTTGAACATATAAAATAATGTACATGTGATTGTAAGGGTTAAACCTAGAATATAATAATAATAATAATAATACTAGTTTTCGGGATTCACTGGGTAAACAGTAATCTGTTAATTGTACCATTTAATAAGTTATTAACCAAATAATCGAATTCTGGTATACAAATATTAGAAATTAAGATTTTTCCAAACGATATTATTATTTCATTTATTTTTTCAATAAAGTCAATTTTGAGTTTTCATTTCCAAATATTATCAGGTTACGTTCGCTTTTAAATTTAATATGAGTGAAAAGGAAAGATCTTCAGATCTAAAATGCAATACATTTTTGAGGAATGAACCAATTTCATTCATGATTGATTTTGAAATAATTTCTAGGGAAACATAAGAAGTCTAACGTCACATCTTTGTGGCTGAAAATGTTTTTCGGCTTGAACGCTAGTTGTTTGTTGCATTTACAACATAGATACGTACAGTAGATATCGTTACGTAATAGTTTTTTGCAGTAGTGTCAAAGTAGTCACAATTTCTGTTTGTGAGGCAAGAATTTTCTAGACTTCAATTGTATTCAGTTAAGAAATCCTTTTTAATACTATATACATTATTTCCATTACTCTCTGTTGCATGTGACAATTTATACTATTCTTGACGTTTGTTATCTAGTCTTTTGCATAAATGTTCATAAAATAACAAATTATTTTAAATCATAATAAATAATTTTTTATGTTTACACTTAAATAGTATTTAACGAAGGTTTTCTTACGTAACAGATATGAACCAGGTAGAAATAGTCCAAGCGTGAGAAGTTCGCTTTGACGTCCACTGGTAATTCAGAAATACACTGGTGTAATTGAGTAAATATTACGCTCTCCGTACTTTATAGCTTGACGATAAAAATTCTAGCAATTTTGCTGCCCTTAATAAATTTTTCCTTGTATGACACAAATGCTTCCAACTCATTTTCACGGGATTCAGTTTCTATATTATATTTTACAAAGTGTGTCATTCAATACTAGTTTGTACTAGCATGGAACCAATAAATCTGAGAGGCTTAGGAATTGCATTATTTAATTTAAGGACCCTTTCGAACATGGTAAGAAGACTATTCCAGCTGCTTTTAAATCACAGGTTTAACTTTATTCCATATTCACCACATACAAAGTCTTGTAGCTCCTCACTTTTTAGCAGAGATTTCTGAAATAAATTGGGTATCTCTCTGACTTTTCAATAGTTTGATTATAAGAGTTATTAACTACTACAAACTTCAAACGTCTGTTGCTATCACTGTGCAAGAAATCACATAAATTTTCAGACAAATCATAGTTTTCGTTATCTTCATCTTCGGTATGTTTGAATATTTCTTCAAAAGATCTCTTTCTTTGGAATAGAGTGTAACACCAACAGCGAAGTTTATCATATGAACGAAACACTGATGATGAAATAGTAAAATTTCACTTCTGTATTCAACCATCACAGAAGCTCCATATGTTTTACAACCAACTATGTGAAGAGTTAAATTTAATCAAAATTCTTCAATTTCGTAAAAATTACTTCAACAAGTTTTTGAACTATTAACAGGTCCGTTCAATTTAACAAGACCTAGCGACCAGTGTTCACTGTTGTCATGAACATTGATATTATAAACACACAAATCTCGGTAAGCACTAATTCCTGAACAGTGTTGCCAAAACATATTAAATTACTAATTACCGAACAGTGTTACATGAGTATGACATTGAATTCGAAAATGATGATATTGATGCATTTTCTCTATACATAGTATTTATGCGACATAAAACACTACTACAGGGTGTCTCAAAAAAATGTACTCACCCTTTAACCGTTGCTAACATGCTGTCTTCTTTGTGTTGCAGGTGTGAGGTTCGAACCTTTGCGAACATGATTAAATGTGATTAAAGAATCATGTTCGCAAAGGTTCGAACCTCACACCTGCAACACAAAGAAGACAGCATGTTAGCAACGGTTAAAGGGTGAGTACATTTTTTTGAGACACCCTGGATATTAAAATTCTATTTACGTATTAAATTATTGAAATAGGTTCAACAGGGTTATTCTTATTTGTTTCAGAGGATTTTAATCTTCTTTGATTGTATTTAGTGTATGCTTTATATTGGGCAATATTTTATCACCAAATATTAAACTAATGAATGGTTAACCGATTATTACTCGATGTTGCTTACGTTTGTGATCGATTATTATTACCTGATTAATTTTACCTGGTTGCAAATCCTGGATAATACGTACATAAATCTCTCGAAAATGAGCTGCACGTAAACCATAAGATTTACATGTCTCGAGCAGATCAATACATCTCAGATACTCACACCATTTATTTCTGGTTTTTAAAGTGGTGAACAGTTTTGCGATAACTTAATTCCTGCAAGGATGCCACCGAAGAAAAAAGCAGCAGGAAAGACAAAAGAAGAGAAGAAAAAAGAAGAAACCGAGGATGAGGAACTGACGGAAGTCGACAAGTTTTACTACCTAAGTCAAATTGATGTGAGTATTTTATGTAGTTATGAGAAAAAAAATGTGCAGCGATGAATTATTGCGAACTTAAAATAATTAATATTTCAAACAGTAGGTTTTCTAAACAGTTAATTGCGGCTTGAATGAAGAAACGCTCGTACACTCTGACATTTCGTCCTCGATCAAGAGGGTAGCTAATTACAGCAACAGATCTGAAGCACGGGCATGGAAGGATTCAAAACCTATACTCGGAGTAGCCGATACAATTTGAGTCCCCAGAAAGTATGACTATCTTTTGTTTAATCAGTACAATGCACGAAATTTACTTCTTTCCTCAAATGGATAGTCTAAATGCTCTTCAATAGAAAAAACGCTACATTCTAGATTCAACTTAGATATGTCAAAATAAATTTCCCATTATTCTTTTGCAGAAAAACTATTTAATACATTTATCAGAAGCACCATGAAATGTACAGGAATAGTTATAACTGGAAAATATTATGAAGTTAGTGTTAGTACAACAACAGAATTGTGTAAAAATTAACGAACCCACTAACAGTAGTGTGTTTTTTTTACAAATTCATGATTGGGTTTGTTATTTTTTAAATGAAAATAATCGGGTTGTCTGTTCTAGACATGAACAGTTTAGTAGAAGTAATTTTAAGGTTATAGTCCTATTCTATTAGTTAAAAAACTCCCAAAAAAAGCCGACAAGTTGTTTAGAAGAAAGTCTTTAGAATTCTGTCTTTAGAACAGCTGTTGAATCGATGTTTAGCAATGTAGTGCTGCACGTAGAATAATTTGGACACCTAAATGATGACGGAAAAAAGGAAAACTTTAAACACAGTAATAATTGTATTCGATCTCTTAGCTGTAATTTATGAATGTTATTTAATTTTTCTGTACGGAACACAGCAAATACTAGATAGAAGACAAACGCACCAGAGTATATGGCTAACGTTGTAAAAATTACAAATATTAATATGCTTTATTTTCAAAGTTTGGTCATCAAAATATTTCTGTATGGTGGCCTATGCAAAATCAGAAAAGATTCATGTGATAAAGAAATACCTTTAACTTTAAAGGCTAACAGAGCATCCAATGTGACCTTTCTGAAAAGGAAAAGAAAACTAGAAAAGCTTCCTGTCTGATACTGAAAGTAAAATCCACCCCTATTAAGGCGTGCAGGAGCGTGTGTTCTAATAGCCTTCAATTGAAATATGTTAACTCATGTCGAGGTAACTTGTATCAAAGTTTAATTTTTAAATTGTAATAAATTTTCAAGACTAGTTTAACAGCAACTTATACAAATTTTTGTCGTATTTCACGGTAATTTCAACGTGATTGTATGTACAGAAAAAATTGAATAAAGTATTTGAAAATCGATGGAGTAGTTTTTGTATTTATTATTGTTACGGTAGATTTATTCCAATTTAACTTGGAGATCTTTGTTGGTCTAACAAAACAGAAAAGTGTCAAGGACGATGCAGGTCTTCGGTTGCTTATCAATGTGAGGAGTTGTAGTACATAAAACTGTGGAAAGTAATTTCAAAGTTTCTCAAATTAAAATGACTTTCACTCTGAAGCAAACACACACGCACACATCTCACCGCTTTTTCTTTATCTCCAGCGCTTTTTTGGACAAATGTGGTATGAATATTGTTTACCAATCGGAAACTATTTGGGGATTATATATGACTCGATTTATTAAGTCTATGATTTGAGGTAGTTTTCATACCTATCATGAATGAAGGCATCAGATGGAAATATTTACTACGAAAGTAAAATTTATTTTCAGAACAATAGGGCGGAGCATGTCTTCCAATCATTCTTCTTTTGCTGTCTTCTCTTCTAGAAACGAACACGAAAAAAATCCTACGTTGAGATTCCACATTTCAAAATTATATAGAAGTGCTACTACAGAAATCATCTTCACCAAACATTACGTTTTTGTGAAAACTTACCTACATATGTATGTAATCAACATGCATTTTGTGCATTCAGAGTGGTGGAACTCAAAGCGAAAAGTCTAATCCTACTGAGTTTGCAACTCAGACCAACTGTTATCGTAAGAACAAGTATCTAAAGCTGAATGTAATATGCACATTATTGTGTCTAAATCCAGGGGCAGGCGAGCCAGCTGCTGTCACTAGAAGCCCGCTGCCGGAAGCTGGAGGTGGCCGAGCAGCAGGCGAGAGAGAAACACGATCAGCTTCTACAAGATAAAGTGGACGTGACTTCACTGCTGCGCAACAGGCGAGTCCTGGGATATGAGATGGAGAATTTATTTAAACTGCAAATAGATCCCACGCTTCTATTTGATTTGTGGGACACCTCAACTGCATATCAATTTATACAGGTTGACGCCTGTGTACAAGATAGCCTAAGTTCGAGTTTTTTCCTCAGCATTGCAACTTAGTTTGGCGTCAAAAACTCAATTAATTTTCTTCCTGTAAATAAGGACTACAAAGTTATCTAAAAGGTAGTATTTTATAAGATGTGTTGAATGAAATAATGATGGCTTATGAATCTCAGTGAATAACCGAATAGTTTTGGAGGCCAGAGTGGTATTTTTAATTTAATTTGGGATTTAGATGATGAAACTAATGGGTAAATTCTGTGTTAGTTCAATGTTTCTCAATATACCTACGTGTTAGAATACGCTCCAATATGCTTACGACAGAATATTTTCCAAACACTGACAGTGTTAAACCTCAAGATTTCACTGTTCTACAGTATGCAGGGTGTTTCAGAATTAAGACAGCCAGTTTTGCATATTAAATAAATCTTTTAAAATCAATGTTTGTTTATTTAAAACTTAAATTATTTTAAAGGTAGCAAGATAATCCTTTTATTTCAAGTGTCTACATTTTGAATTCATACTTTATATCATGGCTGTTGATCGAAATATCGTTATCAAGCTCCACAAAGAAGGCGAGAGTAACGTATCAATTACAAGAAAGTTAAAAATAAACCGTTCAACTGTTTGGAAAACTATTAAAAAGTTTTAGGAGACTGGTACAACCTGTGATAAATCAGGATGAGGCCAAAAACGAAGTGTTCAGACCAAAAAAACTTAACAAAAACATGCAGGAGAAGTTGCGTCGAAACTCACGTCGATCCCATCGACAACAGGCTGCAGAAACCGGTGTTGGCAAAACTACAATGTAGCGAGTATTGAAGGAGGATTTGGGTAAAACACGTTACAAAATGATGAAACATCATGAGATTACTGAACATCACGGGAGAGTAAGGGATGAAAAAAGTTGTCACATCCTTATTGAGATAGCTCAAGGCATGCTCGCAAACTTGGTGTTCACAGATCAGAAAAAAAAAACAATCGATTTGGAGTTTTTCAAGTTTAGTCGGGAGTAGGATTGATACGAAACGTCAAAATCACAGTCTATCATGGTTTAGGCAGCAGTGACAGCCACAGGAACATCTCCACTTGTTTTTGTGCCTTGTGGGTTCAAACTAAACTCAGAACGATACATTTCTCTTATTTAGGAATAAGACACCATGCTACCATGCTACCATGGACTACAAAACATTGTCAGGGTTCCCCATGGAGTGTCTAACAGGATTAAGGATCATCACATGGCTCCAACGTAACTCAAACCTGAATTCGGAGGGACATTCCATCTTTTATAAGCAAAGATGCAAGACCATCAGAAAGTTCCCACCTAAATCTCTTGGACTTTTCTATCTGATCCGTTTTGAAGACAAGGGATTAGCCACTCCTGAGATTTCTCTCCAGTCCTGCGAAGCAAAACTACAAAAGGAATGGGAAGTAATTCCACAAAAACAGATATATGCCACTTGCGATGCATTTGTAAATAGACCTAAAACTGTAGTTCGTAATGAGGGTGTTACATCGAATAAATGCAACACTGTATCGTTTGCTTATTATTCACCTTTGAGTGTAAACTGTTAAAATAATAATCGCACATTCGAATTTTCATGAACCTACCAAAAAATTCGTTACCTTAATTCTGAAACACCGTGTAGTTCAGCAGTCATAGGAGGTGTTCGTGATGGACAGACATATATATTCTCCTGTTAAAGGTTGGTAATGTTCATCACCAAATACTTTTAAACTTTTGATAAATATTTACCGAACAACAGTGATATGCATGTGAGATATGTATGATATTTTTATATTTTTTCTGAATTATATAAATACTTCTACTTAGTTACCATGCTTTACTCTACTGCTTGCTTATTAGAAGACCTACGGTACGCGCAAGAAGACGCACTTATGGTTCACTGCGGAACTCATAAAATATCATACAAAGTCGGCTCCCAAAAGAACTCCTACGATATTTTGAAACCTTAATCTCTAAAGTTTGAAATAATTCCAAAAAAGATATCCAAATAAAAATTTTCGGGTAAATAAAGAAAACAAATCAAAATTTGAAGGTTCATCTAACCAATGAAGCATTGAATGAAATGTGTACAGAAAATAGGTTATTGACTTTGACCTGACGTCAAAATACATCGAACAACATGATCTTTTCAAAAAATATGACACCCATTTTAGTAAAGTTTGACAAATTAGACTAGGGCGCACACTAATGATAAAAAACTTAAAAACTAATAATGATAAACTTCAGGACATCCCAGTCTTTAAACATTTTTCCAGTTATAGCTGCCGTAACTTAGAACCAGACGCGCGCTATAATGGCTTTTGATGGCCCTTTGAACACATTCAAAAATCGTCCCAACAAATAGTGGATTAGGAACCCCCCCCCCGTATTGGAACGTTCTAGTTCCATGTCTCTAACTCCTGATACCTGTATATGATTGTGGTGCATACGCGTTGCTGAAATGGCTTTGCAGGTTTGAGGTGTACTTGGTGTACTTCGTGGGAATTGAGTTGCAACCCAAGAATGGAACAAACGGCTTGCTCTTGCCGGCTTTGTTATTCTATTAAATGTGTTCTACTGGATGATATTTTATTTTTGAACAAGTTTTGTGACTATTATATTTTTGTTTTTTCTTCTACATGCCTTGTGCGTACTTGTGTGAACAGGGCAGACAATTTCTTGTGTATACAGGGTGGCGCGTAAGTAACACACCCTTTTAAAAAATTAATAATAAATAAACTATGAAAGGTATAACGATGGGGATCATTGCAAACAATAGAGGAACTCTTAAAGTTTATTTACATGTCGTATCCTGTCCACAGATACCCAGTGTATATTGCGGTAATAAATCTTTAAAATTTACCTTCAAAATGGTGCGCTACATGAAAGAACAACGAGCAAAAATTGTTGAACTCTACTTTTCATGTAATAGTTCAATTATTGCAGTGCAGAGAAGTTGCAGGAACATTTTTAATGATGGAAGAAGTCCTGATAAAAATTGCATAAAAGCAATGGTCTCTAAATTAAAAGAAACCGGATCAACAGTAGACAACTTTGGAAGGCCGCGAACCGTTAGAACTTATGTGTTTTTATCAGGACTTCTTCCATCATTAAAAACGTTCCTATAACTTCTCTGCACTGCAATAATTGAACTATTACATGAAAAGTAGAGTTCAACAATTTTTGCTTGTTGTTCTTTCGTGTAGCGTACCATTTTGAAGGTAAATTTTAAAGATTTATTACCGCAATATACACTGGGTATCTGTAGACAGGATACGACATGTAAATAACCTTTAAGAGTTCCTCTATCGTTTGCAATTATCCCCATCGTTATACCTTTCGTAGTTTATTTATTATTAATTTTTTAAAAGGGTGCGTTACTTATGCGCCACCCTGTACATGGGGGAAGAAACAAATATCCTTAAATGCTAAAATTCTTTATTTATTAAATTGCTGATAAACAAGAATGGGATACAATGATACTATATTTGCACACACATGCATAAACTAAGAATATGAAAAAAATAGTTGTAAATACTGAATTTATATGCGGTTAAATATATAAAGGGGTGATAAAAGTATTCCTACAATGTGTAAATAATAGGCAATTCTTATTTAATATTTCGTAGCATAACCGTTGTTCAGTTTGACTTCAATCTTTTTCTGTAGTTATTAATCAATGATTTACACATTTCTCAAACAATTTTACTCCATTCCTCATCACAATTTTTCTTCAAAACTGGAATGCACGTTGGAGCTTTTAAAAGGATTTTAATTTTCAAATAATATCACGAATTTTCAATGGGGCTCATAACTGGAGACTGGCTTGGTCATTCTTTTAATTTTCAAATAATGTCACGAATTTTCAATGGGGTTCATAACTGGAGACTGGCTTGGTCATTCTTTTCATTTTCAAATAATGTCACGAATTTTCAATGGGGTTCATAACTGGAGACTGGCTTGGTCATTCTTTTAATTGAGATTGTGATTGACAATCAATTTGTTGGTAGACTTGACCCTGTGCTTAAGGTTGTTATTCTGTGGTGAAACTCACTCCTCAGGGTGTTGAAGCTTTTCTACAGACTCACGTAAATTATTGTTCGAAATATGTTGGTACATTATTGTATTAATTATACCATGTATCACATATAAATAAGAAGTGAAATTTACTGAAAAAACCCACACCTTGATGTTGCCACTTCCAAACTTTTTAGTTAGAATTGTGTTCTTCGGTCCATAGGCTGCACCATCTCTTCTTCAAACATGACCACGTGAAATTCATGCAAATAATTTAAGTTTTCGCTCGTCAATCTGTAGAAAATTTTCCCAAAACGTATCAGGTTTATTTTTATGTTCAGGAGCAAATTCAAACTGATATTTCCATGTCTTTTAACCATCAGTGGAATCTTTCTGGAAGAGAAAACATTCGACTCTCACAGCCATTTAACTCATTGAGATTCAACAGAATTGAGTAAACTTAGATTAGTTAGACACATGATGAAATGAATCGTTAGTTTAGATGTATTCCTCGGTGACCTGCTTCATCGAGACAACTATTTGCCGGTTAAGTCTCAATTCCTGGACATCTTTAATAACATTTTCCTCTTAGCTGCTGTAATCTTCCTTTTTCTTCGTCCTTTCAATGCAGTGAAGCGAAGTAATCCCTGTCACGCAAAATGAGCCCGATAACATGATTAATTCCCCTCCATGCTTCCCTTCAGGAAGTGAGTGAGCTCTCTGCGATGAGAGCTTCTTTATTTTTCTGCCAAACTTACACTACTTCACTTCATTCGTTCGAGCGAGCCGAACGAAAACTCGATCTACAGATCATTAGTCCGTCGAACAGGACTCCACGATTTATTTTATTTGGTTCCCTGGATATCAAATAAAGAGAGGACTTTTGTCTGTAAGAATTCGTCTTATACAACTACATACATCTATAAATAAGAAATTATCTTTTGAGTTGAACTTTCAACGAACATTACTTCACTCCCATTATCAGATGGTAAACCCAAACAAAGTTTCCCAGGTCATAGTGGGGTAAGGTGGAATGTGCTATAATCCATCAAACGTCGAGTCTACAATTTATGCTGAATGAATGATTTATCCATGGAAGACAGTTAGTTGGAAAGAATTTGTTTGACATTTACGTATATGAAAGGTTATAATCGAACTTGGAAAGCACATCATGATCAACTCATGAATTCGGAAGTACGTGAATACATTTCAAAAGAAGCTTTGTATTCTGTGGAGGAGCTTGTCTGGTGAAAGATAGATCATTCAAGAAGATAATGATCCTAATTATATGAACAATTGTATTGAATTGAATTCTAATGCTTTTAAAACATTCTTAGAACATGCTGACCATTATGAGGAATCTAAATTCATTCGTTCTGATATTATCGGTAATGACTATTGAATTTCAATCTTTTCTTGTACAATCGATGAATTATTATATAATGTTTTTTTCTGTGTCATTCATATTTCCGATGATAATAATTTTATTTTAAGTTTTTCTGTTACGATCAGTATAATAAACTAGAAGCCGACTTATCAACACATTTCTTAATTCATCAATAGTGTTTTGTAAATCAGCAAATATATCAAGCTTGTTTTTACTTCAAGTATGTCCTACTGAGTGGCATGCCATCTCATAATACTAGTCACTTCACTTGCAATCATTGGACACCAAATATTTGGGTTCACTATTTCTAACACCGACTACACATAGGTTGTTGCGCATGCAGGACGCAGTCATAGGAAATTGAGGTGATTGTTTGGCATTTACCCTCTTTATAGCATATGAACACATAATCAAAATAGTCGCATCTGTTTTTGAAGGCCATACAAATTTCACTTCTGCTCCTCATATTTTGACTTTTGCATTCTAGAATTTGTGGATCCTTTCCTTTGAATTGTCGTGTGAATAACCCAGAATAATTTTGAAACTATTTCTAAATGCTTAGGTATTCCTAGATCTACCGTACAATATGTCTAAGTATTCATTCAATAATTTTTACTTGACTATTTTCCACTCGTTTTTTGTAATGATTATTAGATTTCACACGAGTGTTAATTTTTGCGTTTTACCTATGGTGAAGCTAAGGTCTAAGGTTTCTGTCTTCCATGTGCAGTTAGCGACGAAATTATTCGAACACCCACCAATGTTAAATATATGTAGTAATTTCTTAGAATTTACTGCTCGTATGATTCGTTAATCTTTACATTTTATTAAATATATTAGGAGGAATTTAAAAATAAATTCTCAGATTGAACGATTTCATTTAACAAACTTGATATGAACTTCATGTAAAACAGGAATTTACACAATGTATTCGATCATTACCTAATTTTCTTTTTGAATGTACTGATTCATCTAATTTGAAGGAATTCACAATTTTATTGTATATGCAGAGCATTGTAGAAGATTTGCTTACCAGAGTATTGAAGAATGTTTTAGTTGCAAACATAACGTAGTGCAGTAAGTATCATCATAGTTATTTTTAATTTAAGGACAGGATGTTTAAGACAAAATAACTCAGAGTTGAATTGTGTCAAGATTATTGACTCTCGTGAGTCGGGTGATGGTACCGGGACTATTTCCAAATGCTTATCTATCTTTAAACTACGGTACAATATGTTATCAAAAAGTTTAAAGAGTTCAACACGACAGGGATTTTGCCTAAGTATGGAAAACGGTCAAAATTATAACCATAAGCTGAGAGCAAAATATAACACGAGGTTATGAACACAGAGTTGTGTTGAAAGACTGATATGCGTGGTAACAGCGTCATTTCTTGTATAATTCAACGTTGTTTGAATGGGAATTGCTTACATAGACATAGACAACAGAAGACGCCTCTTCAAAAGCCACATCATCTATCAGCAGGCTTAAATTCTACCGATATTTAATTGAATAAAATAAGGTGTTTCTGGACCTAGTAGCATAGAGGGATGAATCTTAATGATCTTAAGTTATTTGTAAGTTAATATCAAAACAAAATTTTGAGTCAAAAACATGCGGTTTCTCACTCTAAGAGTATTATATTTTGGGGGTTGTTCCAGCTCAAGTGCGACTAGTAATTCAATTGCAATCAGAGAAAAAATTAAATCTGATGACTGTATCACAATACTGAATGAAACTTCGTTATCAGGGCAAAATATTGGGATCGACCGAAGATTTGAAGTCCAACACGACTATGACCCTAAACATACGTTTGAATCTCTTACTGCATGGCTCTAGAAAAATAAAAACATAGTATTGCCATAAGCTTCAACAACCTCTGACTTGAATCCTTCTGAAAATCAACGACGAAAATTTAAAGTTCAAATATATCGTCGGACTTCAGAACACCTTCAAGAATTAGAACATGTATCTATCAAAGTATGAAATAACCTTCTAGTACAAAGATGTTCAAATTTGATTGAAAAGTACGAAAATCGTTTGATGGAATTTATTCCCCTAAAAGTTTATGTCATTGCCTGCTATTATTGTTTTAATGCTTGCTTTTTCTTGCTGAATAAATGTTTGGTAGTTCCTTTTTGGCATGGCATTACCAGTAAATTTGTCAAATTGGATATGTCATTTTGAAAACCGTATTTGAAATACCTTTTCATGTACTTAAAAACACAAAAAGTGTTTAGAATCATACGATCAATAAATTCTAAGATATGACTAAGAATATTTAGTACCTGCTGTGCCCGGATAATTTCGTCGCTAACTGTAACTGCATGCTATGGACTTTAAATTTGTAACTATTTATACGCAGGCTGCATATCTAGAATAGGTAACTAAAACTCTGAAAAATCAGTCATCTCTTTAATTACCTCTGACTAGTCCGTCGACTGTGAATTAATTATCAACAAAGTGCTTAAGCACTTAAAACTTTATTATGAGAATCAAAGATTATATTGCAGTATTTTGAAACGATCGTTATGGAATGATCGTACAGTGCAATCGGGGTGCATAGTACAACAATAAAAAATAATAAAAAGACATCTTCAAATCAGTAGTCAATTCATTCCATAAAATAGAGACATACAAAAAGAATATTTATGTTCCTATGATGATCATACAGCTGTGGCTTTTCCGATAACTTTAGCGACTCAAACTCGAATTATCGTACCACTACAAGAAACTTGGAAATGCGAGAATTAAACATTGGCAGATGCTAGATGACAAATTGAGTATCTGTTTTTTCAAAAAACAGACATCCAGAACATTTCGTTCTCTGTTTAGCTGAAATCCCAAGGATTGCCAGGTTTTAATATGTTAGACGTTTTTCATTACTCTGTGAGTTAGACTTTTAAAACTGTATGCAAGCAGCATGCAGCATTTAGTAATGCAGACATAACCTACACACATAGTGCCTTTTATTACAAATACCAATGCTATGCCTAAGAATAACAGAGATACACAACAAGTAAATTGTAGCCAAATACGGGCATCACCATTCAGCGTGCACAATTTTTTTACCAGAGATAGTTTTTGTCGATGAAAAGAGACAAAAATTCAACAAGCAGTGCTACAATATAAATGAATGACGTCATTACTCAGCACTTTTTGAAGTTTCACTTTCAGAGAGGCGAGAAACTGAATCGAACATGTTTCTCTCGTCACGTATGATATATTATAGTATATATAGTATAGATTTTCGTTTGCGAGACATGATTTAGCGTCAATAGCGTAAACATTTCTATTAGGTCATCTCAAAGTTCTGTCCGAATTTTACCTTTTTTAAATTGAACGAAATTTAAAGAGTATTCTTTAACGTCTAATGGAGCTGAACATTGTTTTTGTGTTTAGATCCATTTACACTGATCAAATTTTATTTCAGAGAACAATAAAATTAAATTTTGTTTGATTAAAACCCTGCTAACATGGAAGTACCCAAGAACCATTTGAGGCTCATAATGCTTTATGAGTTTAAGAAAGGAAACCCAGCAGCCAAAGCGGCTAGAAACATTCAATCAGTTTACGAAAAGAAATATGTGAATGAAAGAACTTGTAGAAGATGGTTTGCGAAATTCAGAGTTGGAAACTTTACCATTGAAGATTACGTCCAGTTGTGTTTGATGAAAAGACTCTTGAAGCAGCCCCTGAAGCAAATTCTGCTTTATCAGCTGAAGAATTGACAGTGGTTCTCAGTTCAAACCATAGAACTGTTCAACGTCATCTTCAAAAATTTGGAAAAGTTCCTAAACTTGGAAAGTGGGTGCCTCATGGATGAAAATTCGGACAGAATTAATGGGGATGACCTGATAATTAGAACATTACAGTCACCGACGTACATTATGCTTTATTTGCCCTGATAACCTATACTGAGTTTTCTCGAATCTATTTCTGAAGATAATTTCAGAAATCCTAAAATCAGATTTGAAGTCCAAAAAGCGACCTTTTGATCGAGAGACCTGATTCAGAAATTAGAGGCAGTCGAATTGTGGGAATATAGCCAAGCTGAGTCTTCCTGATTGTTAGTGAATTGAGTTTCCTTTACCAACTTTACTGAAACATCAGAGGCACAATGAATTCTAAACTGAAGCAACACCTAAGATCATTGATTAATTTAGGAAAAATTACTTTTCATGTGGGATTTATCCCAACTGTTATCTATTTAGGTTTTAAAAGAGATTCTGAGGCAGGATTTCCACCTCTCACCCCTGGGAGCTTGCTGTGGTCGTGAGCTGTGCACTCCAGCCCCGATGAAAGACTTCTGCAGGTTCGAAACCCGGCAATGAATACGAGCTGTTTCTCGTTTCACGCCGTGAGCTCGCACTTATCGGTAAGACCTCAACTCCCCGCCCATGGACACATCCCAGGATCGTCGCATGGAGCTCAGCATCACCCTTACTCTAGGAATGTTAACCTTAAGAATTTGAAAAACCAATGTACTAAATGTCTATGTACTGTGTACTTGATTGGAAATAAAGATTGTTTGTTTTTGTTTGTTTAGTGCTAAGAAACTTGGCTCCATTACTTGTCGCTCTCCATTTGAGCTCCGAGGAGTTCATTCTAAGCTTGTGTGATAATGGTTGGATCAGCTTTGATGCTCTATACTTCACACTTGACCCTGAAACCATCTCTGCTTTCGCCAGAGACTCTGCTGCATCTTTGAGGGTACTCCTAGAACAGATCAGCTTCACTGAATAGCGAGTTAGTGTCAACAATAAACCTTGTAATGTATGGCCAATGACTATTCTAATTGAAATCATTATTCTGCTACACAGTCTGATAAACAAGTTTGAAGAGTTAAAACTACTTGTACAACATTCAAAATTTGTGAACATTTTCTTCTGTATCGAATGGTCATGCACGTTTATATTATTTATTGTACTGACAACACTAAGAACACGGTTTTCTTTGAGTTACATAGATCTGACAGCTGTTTCTAAGTAATTTTTTGTAACAAAATCTAAAATTCATCTAAGTTTTTCGCCATTACGTCAAGTTTGTGAACTATAGGATCTCCGATTTCTTGAAAAATATGAAAATGTACCCTTGTCTTGATCTTCTCTATAACATGAAAAAAGGCTTGTTTGACAAACACACTTCTTCTCATCGTAAATTCCTGAACAACCCTTTCCCCATTTCAAGTCAGGGGGCAAACTCCCTGGCTTGAAATGGGGAAACTACCACACATATAGAACAAAGAGTCAGGGGGGTTGTTCAGGCATTTACAATGAGAGGAAGTAGAAGCAGAAACTATCCGAAACAATGGAAATATACACTTAGGTAACTAAAGCACTATGATAGAATAGTTACAAACTTTGAAAACTACAACTACAACATAAAATGAAACAGAACTTACAACAGTATGCCCATGATTATAAGGTTAAGAGAAAAACCAGCACAAATCCTCTTTCTTCCAACTAAACTTGCTCCCTCTTTGTAGATATTGATAGTACTGACCTATTAGCTACTGTTCACACCCCTGCCACACTGTCTCAATCATGACTGAACAAACCAGTTGCCAGTTGCCACGTAGCTGTGAATTAGTTTAATTGTAATCAGCTGACAAGTTTTACTACAGCTAATCAATGAAATTTTGCTCATCTGGAGTGTAAGCTATGGAAAAAACTTGATGTGCTTGAACAAAAACGACTGCAATTTTAGAGTCTGCATGTCCCTTTCAGTTTTAATTAGCATACAAATCGAACTCAACCGAATTTTTTTTAAATAGTTCCCCAGTGCAATTGAAACTTGCTATCTGGGCTATTTGAATTTAGTGCTACCCCTTTACGCCATTTGAATGTATTGTTTATGGTTTGTACACCTATGGAAAAATTTCGTTTTATTACTATCGTTTCTTCTGAAAACTAGTTCCGGGATAGACTCTTCTTTATCGGAGATTTGGGTGTAGAATTTTTAGAGAAGAACGACACTGGTTATCAGCTGTCCACACATGTGTAAGGGGACATTATCTTGCTTGACACCATTGAGACCAAGTCATCGAAATTTCAAAATTTCGTTCGTCTAAGAGTTCAAGCATAAATGCAATACCTAAAAATTGGAATTGGAACCTTTGTGTTTCTTACCAGTAAATTAAAATAAAAGAGATTCTTTTCTCACTAGAGGAAACATTTTTCTTCATCATTTAACGCGTCCAATATGTTTTAGAGACACAGTATGTGTTGACTAAAGGATTCCATAAGTCCCACATGTGAATTACGTTGTTGTCATATATATCACAAAAAATGATTATCTTGCGATAACAGGAGGAGAAAAAAAACACTTCCACTTGTATGTACTAATAATGTTTGGGCAGGTGTCGTTCAAAACCACATGATAAGAAATGACGGCACGCATCATATATTTGTCACTGGAGATGCCAGTGTTCGATTAATAAAAACTAACAATGACGTATGATTGCTGAAAAAAAATATTGCATTCAATATCTTTGCTTTCCGTTAGGCTCTCATGTGTAACTTCAGCTTCTGCTCTGCATATGCGTATTTAGCTAGATTTTTTTAAACTCGTGTAATTTTTTTGTTCGAAATTATCGTTTTGGCGAGTCATAGAGGAGTATGGATTGCATGAGATTGAGATCTAGGATTTATTACGTGACTATCCGGTCACGGCTGTTATTGGCTGTTGGTTCTCTTTTGGGGGGAAACAAGACCAGAACCGATAAGTCTGAATTTTTTTGGTGGGAGGGCACACAAGAAATCTCGTTTAAGGAACAATCATGTAAGTTGAGGAAAACCTAGTTCAAATAATTATTGCAGCGTCTTCATGTGCCGAAGAAAAATCCGTATTTTTCAACGCATGCTTCGATCCACAGTACTGTCGGTTTGTTTTTTAAACTCTTTCATGAAAAGGGAGTCCCATCCTAAGAAGCAGCCGACAGATAGTACCAGTGTGATGATTGCTTCCCTAAAGAATGTAGTGAAACTTTTCTTCTTCTTGGTAAAAAGTATATTGAAAGGAGTGTAATATGCATCTATCGATAACTAAATCAGAAAAATTCTTAGGAGATACTTAGAATAAATCAAAGAGACCTATGAAAGAACTAGGAGGAACCTTACAGAGCTGTGACTTCCTATCAACTGAAGAATATTGGTGAAATGATCTGACTTCAACCTAAGCAGTCTGATACGTATTTAGGTATTCGAATCAGCTAATATTGTAGAGCCAGACATCGTATGATTGAGTCAGTGAATATTTTAGAGACAGACATTGATTGGACGATTCAACAGAAAGATTAGGACCAGTCATTATATGATTTATAAATCTTGAGGCAGCACATCCGCGGAGATACATGTACTACGATGTCGGACTGAATGTTGACGGTACTGCATAGTCAACCTTCCATTTACATAAGTAGTTAGTGTACACATGTGCTGAATATACATGGGTATTTATGGATACCCTACAAATAACTTTAACTTGTTATTTATGTTGAACTTTTCAAGCCAATATATGTCGATATATTATTAGATATTCTATAAATGGATAGAAAGCAAGGCATTCCAGGAAGCATAGTTGTGAAGAACGTAATGTTTCGTTTGCTATCATCTCTCATCTGTTCCAAACAGCTACTTTAAATTTGAAACAATTCAGATAGGTGAAAAACTACTAGCTGACTCGGAATCAAACTCTTTTTTCGGTTTAACAAAGGCGGTTTCAAAGCTAACTCAGATTCGAAACTAAATACTCGTTCACCACCAGTAGATTAAAATGTCACAAGAGTGTTGAACATGTATTCACGCCCAAGCCTATAGACTTCAAAACAGACTCTGAAATCGTTAAGTCGCTGTCCTTAACAAGGAAATCACTGCATTAAGTGTGAATTTGGAATACTAAATGTAAAGAAGTGTGAGTCAGGACTCAGTGCAAAAGCCCCTGTAGCGATATTCGGTAAAGAGAACATGAAAATTTTATAGCATCATACCGAAGGAAGAAGATGAATACTTCGTTCAGCCAAAACCATCAACAAATAGCTTTGCGTACACAAAAAATATTTCCTTTGTTTTCAGAAAAAAACCGTGCGTTATAATCAAAAATTCAGAGGCTGTTTACTTATAACTTTTTCGAAAAAGTTGAAAGATTATGTAAATGACTTCACTTTTTTAAACTGTTGCAAGTAAACTTTTTTATATATATTGAGTATTCTTTTGAATTTTCCATTTAATGTAGAGTAATCGTTTCATTTTTCAACTCTAATTCCACTACTCCTTTGCTCTAACTGTCACATCTAAAAAAAAGGTGCTACCTCTTTGCATAGTTATGCCTGGACTCTTCGTCTTTTCTCTCAGTATCTGGTGATGTGTTCACCACGCTGGTACCCTCAGGGTGCTTGCATTCACTCAACACAGGTCAAAAAGCTCATAAATGAGTGAGCTATGAGCCCTCTTCACATGAACAGGCCATCTCATAAAGGACTGCATAATATCACAACGTGTACCACCTGATTTTGCCTTTTAAGCATACAATATAGTATGTACGAGTATACCATATTATCTTCAAGTTCACCTACCCTATTCAACTTCAACAGGGCGGGACATAATTCCTGTTGCATGTTTTCAAAACAATTTTCAAAATATTATTTTGCAAATAATATCCAATATAACGTTATAAAATTGCTTATCATGGATATACCTAATTTTTTGATGAATAATTGACCATTTACTATAGAACATGCACAAAATCATGAGCATACGACAAACAAATAAGTGCAGAGTATGAATATAGACGGTGTTCACTAATTTAAATTACAACTTGTATTGCCCATTTGAGTTAAACAAGTAAATGTAACCAAAGGTAAGAAAAAGAAAATAGTCGTTAAACATGTAATGGGTGGAAATTAATTAATTTCATTCACATTTGCGCCGCTAACAAGCCAAGGCGCATAGAAAATATCCTGCACTAATCACGAATAACTTTTTGAGGAACTTCAGCCTATTATTATTCCAGCTCCAGTCCCTCTAAATTTTGGTCATGCGTCGCTGAAACCGTACTTTCCATTATGGTCCATATGCCGTAGTCAAAAGGATTCAGATCTAGCGATGAAGTAGGCAGTTTTTCCTTCGGAATGAAGCGGGGATTTTGGATACTAACCTTTCATGCATTTTCACGCATCGATGCGAAGGAGTCAAGTCTAGTTAAAATGACTACAGACGTTTTTTGAAATGATTTTTAGTCTGAGGCAGCAATGACTGCAAGAATGTGGTTGCAGTCACTTTTTCGATGTTTTGAAACTCCTTCCTCTGTAAAAAAATAAACAATTTGATTTCAATTATCTCTGCCCAAACCATCACTGGTACCACTTATTGTCATTAATTGACTACCTAGATATCAATCTATCCAGTTCTAAACTACGATAAATCGTTTTTTACGTTGAATTTTTGTTGGATATCAAATTTATTTACGTCCCTGAACACCAGGTTTGGGAGCGTACGTTAAAGGATACGAGAGAGAAGGATTTCATAGCTTTCACCGATACCAGCTCATTCTTTTGATGTTTGTGGAAAGAGGTTTTTAAGTCTCTGTGGGGAATGATGGACATTGTTTCAACGGATACATTCCCCTCATTTTACCAGATTTCTGAGGGATCTCTTCTCTGTTTTTCTCTGTTTTTTTTACTTACGACGTTCTGGCAATTCAAGGACGAGTGCCGATTCTTGCCTATTCTTCACTTGCTTATCCTTTTTCAACCGTTTCAACGTTTTCCTGATGAGGATTCTGTTGACCGTCAATAATTTTCCATTGAAGATCTGTTTATTTCGTTAAAGATCTTCCCTTCTTACGCAATTTTTAAATAAATATTTTTGTCTGAATCTTTGTCCATTATAAGTATTTTGGATGGAAACTATGTGATTTTGTTAATTCACAAAAAATGTAAACAAACTAGAACGCTGGATGATGCTCGATGTCATATTTGAATGCAGCATTAACTATTGAACGGGTGCAAATTTATTATCTTGGGTGCAATCTATATGGGTCCAAATTTTTTATCGTAGAAGGAAATTTCTTCATTTAACCATGCTATCTTCACACTGTGCGAGTAATAATTGCAAGCTAGGAAGTCAGATGCTGCCTCACAAAGTAGCAGCGTAAAATTGTAGTTTGGTGGGACCCTAGAGTGGCACACATTTGGGTTGTTCCTACAAAGATTTATCTCATCACTTGTGTTTTTGGATGCTGACAGAGGATATAAAATTTCATCGCTTAATCGTTAAACATACTCTATACTTCCTGTAGCTTTTCATACGATACCCATCTGTGATGTTTGTAAATTCGATAAGTCATCCATAAATGACGTATCTATTATTTTATTAGCGATATATGGGGCACGTTGTTCCAGTTCAAATGAATATCATCCAATATTTTTCAAAGAAGGTTATTCGACTTCCATGGTAGAATCAAATAGAATAGAATAGAATAAGGCAATATGAACCAGCTGTTTGGGATATTCTAGGGTCGATACCCAAGTCTCATGCCGTCTAATGTAAATCCATCAATTATGCACGTACACCTTAACCACATATGCCAATTCAGTCATGTACACGTATTTCACTCACGCGCAGGCATTTCAGTCATGCGCATTTATTTCAATCATACACCGGCCCTAGAAGTTAGGGACATAGAGTGAGTACGTTATAATACGGAAGGGTTTGTAATCCAATATATGTCGAGACGATTTTTGAATGTGTTCACAGTGACAGGAGAAACGATGTTTTCGAGCAGCTGGTTCCAAGTTGCAGTAACATTAACGGGAAAGAAGTTCATAGCTCAGGATGCCTTGAAGTTTCTCAGTAATATTTTTGGCCGGTATTTCTGATTTGTACGTAATGGTCTCTTTCGAAAAGTCATACCAGGGTAACATTGTTAAGACTGTTGAGATACTTAAAGGTCTCAATAAATTGGCTTGGCGGTCTTCTTTGCTCTAGGAATATAACTTCAAGGTATTGAAGATGTTTTTCGTAGCCAAGATTGTGGAGTTCTGGAATCATCATCGTTGCTTTACGTTGGATTTTTTTCCATTTAATTAATATCTCTTCGTAGAGTAGGAGACCAGAGTTGCACTGGATATTCTAAATGAGGCCAGACTAGCGCTTTATAGAGTGGAAATATTATGTTCTTTTACTTGTATTCAAAGTTTCGTGCAATAAAACCAAGAATCCTGCTCACATTTTTGAAGCTTTTATCCACTTGTTTGTCATGTTTGAGATTTTCAGTGACAATGAACCCTAGATCTCTTTGTTCCTGGACTGTTTCAATAGGTATGTCACACATCGTGTGTTGGAAATGCCGGTTATTTAAACCAACGTGCATTGCTGAACATTTTTCAATGTTGAATCACCGTGGTAGAGTGGTCTGCGGCCTGTGTTAGGTATCAGGTTTCTGCTTCGGGCAGAAAGACCGCGGGTTCGAAACCCTGCCATGAATACGAGCTGTTTCTCGTTTCGCGCCGTGAGCTCGCACTTAACCCTCTGCCGCCTGAATTATGATCCAGCCAAAAAATAGTCATTTTATCAGCATTTTCGTGTTACTTGGTGTTAATATAGATAGAATGTACAATTAGATTTTCATTATTAAATATATATGATTAAATATTCA
>VCRD01000048.1:527901-562861 GCA_006783055.1 Trinorchestia longiramus
AGACCCCCGACCCCCTCCCCACACCCCACACAATTCTATGACGTCAAAATTGAATTTGCCCTTACTATTCTTTACTGTACTGTGGGCAGTACTGAGTTGCAATGAAAGGACTGGTCATAAGTCATCTTGTCGTTGCGAGTAATTTTATTGTATGTCGCTTTCGGAAACCTACAAATACATTTTTCTCCTTCCTGCGTCCTCGGGGTCTGTCACAATAATTTATCTGACGTCTGGCTGTGAAACGTAGCATGTTTTCAGAATTAAAGTTTTCTGGAAAGTTTTGAAGCGAATTTGTCCAAAGTGATTAAAGAGCAGCACTACCCAAGCGTTCATCTGTTTTTTTTACTTTCTTTCATTGCACAATTTTAAGAAAAAGCTTGTAAGTCGTGTTATTCATTTATAAACAAGAAGAAAAACATAAAATTATGTCTCTAAACCACCTGCAATATCGATAGTGTGTGAAACACCTTTCCACTCTACGGAGCGCATGCCACGGGTTCTAAAAATTTAGGCCTTTTCATTAAATGCGTGTATTAAATTTCCAATGTACTTAAACTTTCCTGTACTAGATGATTCTTCTGAGCAAGACCATACAATCGATATCTCTAAAATCATAAATTAATTCCATGATTTTACTTTCTATCGAGAGTTACTTAATAGATGATTTGATATGACAGTTTTTGATGCTGTGAAAACGACGGTGTTCCTATTAAATTTGTAACCACATTTTCTAAATGCTCATGTATGACTTAATGCATGTTTTTAAATATTTGGGCAATCCGTGAACACCGTTGTAGCCTTTCTTTCAATAAACTATCAACGATAGAAAAGCTTCCTTCACATCGTTTAGAGAAAAAATTTCAATTATTAGGTTACTTTTGGCTCATACCCACTTATGGATCTCGAGAAATTTTGAATTATTTTAGGACCTCTGCCAATTTCTCCTAATATGTGATTATGACACATGTTAAAGTTTTCTTAGTCTACTTTTTGAGAGCGCCAACGATTTTTCCATGTACTATTTCATCCTGAGGAAAATAGAGAATTACACATAAATTGTGTGATTAAATGAAAGTCTTTACTGGTAACTCTGTTTTTTAGAGAATAAATTTAATTCATATTACCTTAGAGTTATCTTGTACAGCGTAACAACATTTTGAATACTTTAACTAATACCTGATCATAATCGCCATATCCTCTCCAAAAACATTGGGATCTTTGACGATATGAATTACCAGCAAAACTTATAACATTTTTTCGTTCGTTTTATAAAGAAACATTCATATCGATTAAAAGAAACTTCACATATTTACCTCTGTGTGATTCTGATTATTTTTTATTTAGTTTTTTATTTGACATAGTCGTTTTCTTTTAGTTTATATTCATCCACTGCGTATGATGCATGATATGTTGAATATTTTTGTACGTTTTATTATTTTTCGAAAAACCTTGTATTACTAACCAATGCTGGAAGAATTCACTACAAGACGTGTTGTCAAAATTCTACGCTAAAGACAAAAGTACTTCTATTGAATTAGCAATAAACTCGTTTCTTTCCCTCTTCCATGGATTTTGCGCAGGGAAGAACTGGCTCTACAAGGTAATTGTGGCATGCTACAGAAAAACAGTGTTGTGCAATTTTAAGCAGTTCTGAGTAGTGGTCACTATTTTTTTATACATAAAAATGTTTGGTAACATGTTGTGTGCCTGCTTTTCTTGAATCCGTCATCACTTTTATTCCTTTCAGCAAAATGCGTTAAATTACAAGCTTAATTGATGTATTTTACATTATCGAAACTATTCCCTTATATAGATATGTATTTGAAGTTTATGACGCAGGATTTCACATTTGATTGGTTTGGTGTTTCCCTTGAAACCAGAGCTCTTCCAGTAGCTTCATTCACTTACTCGAATACTGCACGCATCTGCTGTACAGGTTAACTACTTCTACGAAAACCCTGTTACATTCTTCTTTTTGGGATTCCTGTTCCTGGAGGCACTTTACCAACGTATTCCAAGGCTATCAACATTTCTACAACAGAGTTGTTTTTATTTGAGTTCCTTGAATCTTTGTGGGGTATACAGTAAATATGCACATGCGCGTGACTCACTAATTAATTTAAAACAATTCTAATACCGGTTGATGGCTGCGTCTGTGACAGAAAGATACTTCAGACCAGAAAACATCTGCATCAGCCTTGTGATGTCGAGAGGTTGTGGTAACCAGTTACTCGTACATGAGAAAGTATTTTTTTGTGCTCAATTTTGACAAATTTCCCAATATTCCTTTAGTTACTCAATGAGAATTCCGTCGATACGAAAATAAAAATTAATTGAATCAATCACATTATCGACGTATATATACATACACATTATTTTCCGAGCATGAAAAACGCTAGAATGCTCCAACTATTGTATTGCAATTGATGCCTGTAAATATCTCTCACTTTTCTGTTTGTCTAAAATGTTTTCATGCATTTTTGCGTTTCAAATTTTCTAAAACTGAATTAGTTTGATTTTAATTCAACGTTTGACTAGTCAAAGTACTGAATAATTAAGGACAGGAAATTGTTTCAACGCATCGTAATTATGATACTACCATCAGTAGGCATTCCACAGTCAGCTTTTTTTATGTTCTTCAATGTAACATCATTAGAATGCAGAGACAGTAACAGCCAGTAGGGGGATGTTGTATTTGTTTGAGCACTATAAAATTGTTTGTCCCTTCACTATCAGGAGGAATAATTTTTAAGTAACTCCATGGACAAAAATCTATTCTGATGCTCGACAGTATGGAATACACATGTACCTTTGATATCAATGAAATGTTCAGCTTCATATCCTAATTGAGCAACATAATATATCAACGTGACTGACGATATCCGCTTCTGCATAGTTCGCTTATAACTTTCAGAACTTGCAGGTGACTCCTGTGTAACTGCATTCGATTCATTCCTGTCTTAATTGAAACAGGCAATTTGTTATGCTTATTATCAGCGAGTTTTAATTTCATTTGAACGCTTTGTTATGAGGTAGTTTGTAGTGGCAATATCACGTTAATGTAGGCGAGAAAAATAGTTCAAACGGTCCGTAGTTAAAACTAATCAAAAATGTTCGTACGAGTCATGACGACAGATTGTAGGAAGGTACAATCACACTTGAAGTGGGTTTGACACGGGAATAATGCAAACTACAAACATAAACGTTTGATTTTTGAATAAAGTAAAACAAAGCAGCGGGCGCTGGGCAAACCTTTCTTAACTCTTGTCACACATGGAGGCAATGATTACATTGTGTAATTTTAGAGGTATTTTTGATGAAAGCAAAAATTGAGGATATTTGAGCAATCTTTGAAAATTTTTACAGGCGTAGATTTTGATAGTTAAAATCTAGTTTAGTATGGGAAAACCCAAACAAACTGCAACCCTCAATTGCCTTTTACCAATAGACAATCGTACCGTAATTCCTATTAGTCCGATACATATACAAGTATACGTATCGGACTTATAGTAATGAGGAAAATACCTTTATATGTGGTATTTTCATCATTACTCTTCGAGCGAATAGCGTTTCGTTTTTGTACGAGTTTTTTGAATCCCACTATGCAATCAATGTTTAACCAACACATCAGGTTTCCAAGATGTAGAAAATTATAAGTCCGATACATATACTTGTGATGCATAGTTTTTGCAAATAGTATAGAAATTTGCTGCAAATATGCTCAAAATGTTTATTAGTTATGAATTAATTACTAGTGCATGACCTTTTTTTATAAATTTGGTGTTGCCCAAGGCCGACACCTCCCATAACAAGCCCCAACAGTAATCGGCCATCATATTAAGGCTTCATCTGGCACTGCGGTATCCTTCCATAACGTTAATGTCTTAGTGAAAGCGTTTAAATTGTGTACTAACATCACCCTGGTTCTCTGAAAATTTGTTAACATAGCTGTGAGTTGAACAATTTGATGCTTGTGTAATTAACACGTGACTGAAAGTTCAGAAAACGTTTAATTTCAGATAAAATTAGTTTGAGCTAATTGTTTCCATTATTGCAAACGAATTATTGCTATAAATCAGGTTGGTGATCCTCTTAAAAAAAAGAGTTGATAAATTTCCCCCAAACCATACATTGGAACTAGAAAGACACTAATATATGTAATACTTTGCTGAGAAAGAAGAAGTCTCTCTTGTAATACTTGAACCAGATATGTTTTCGCTCTGGTGTAGGTTTATATACCCATTACCGCTGAAGTCCAAGAAAATGGAAAAACTTGTAAAATGGACACTCTAAAATCATATATGAGCATGCGTAATCAATGATCAACCATTTGTCACGAATTATTGTACCCTTTATATTTGTCTACTAATTGGAAGTTTGCATTGCAAGGAGTTTATTCCATATATGAGTTTGAGTGGAATAAATAAGCTTGCTTAAAGTTCTTGTCACTGTTATACCGCCAACATCTTAAGTTTTGCTGCGTGTCTGTACACACCCATCGGTCACAAACGCTGTATGCAATTAAATATCTACGGGTAGAGCATAAGAGCAACATTGACGATGGGTGGCATACTTGAACAATGCAGTATTTTGATAATCGGGGCTAAAAATGATTTCAGAAGACTTACGTGAACCACACGTTTCTTTTGCTTTGGTTGTGGTATCCTTCTGTAACTTTCATGTCTTAGTGAAAGCGCTTAACTTGCACAGTAACATCATCCTGGTTTTTTGGACAATTAAAAACATGGCTGTGAGGAGAACAACTTGATGGATAAAAGACAGGCAAAAACTGAAAAATCGAAATCAAGAAAAATACCGCCTGAGGACTGTGGTTCAAGCAGTTGAATTGTTGCTTAAATCAAATAGAAGGAGTTTATTTGTATTTATAAGTTTCAGTCAATCACTTCATCAATCAGTGCACTATGTATATCATAAATTTATTCGTCTTAACTGATATATCTTATTCACTTCAACATGAAAATATTTTTAGGCTTTATGAATTGTTTTCAAAAAACGTACAGTTCTACATGTGAAAAATTTCTTGAAAATAAAAGTCACAAGATTTCTATGAGCAAAAATAACTTCTTCATCTAGTATTCTAAGGAAATAGTTACGCAAACACAAAATACTTCTTACGCAAAGTAATGTTTTTATGACTTTGCTACCGACAAAATCACAAAATCATGTTCAAAATGAGTAGAAAATCAATTGCTGAGAGTGTGCTTATTAAATCAAGCTTTCTTGGAGTTGTAGTAAAGCACTAAGAGTTGCTGCATTACGTCGTTTGAGATCCGAAGCCGTGCAGAATTTCCTATAACAACTAATTTCAAGCGATGCGGGCCGTCTACGTTAGCACAACACAACACTGAGAACCTTTCTTTGCTTGTTTTCTTGCTTGGAGTAAAACTGTCGTGTTTAAATGCTTGTGTATTTTGGGAGAACTTTGATTGGAAAATGTATCCGCTTTAACTGGAGCGCTGTAACATAGATATGTAATTACAGGGAGGGCTGCCTATAGTTAGTGCGGTCATAAAAAGTGTGATGCATAAAATTCAAATCTTTTAAGTTTATGTGTTTCCAAAGAGAAAACTGTTATCGTTTATTTATAATTTATATTCGTGTAATTGAACAATACTTTCCAAGGCCATAAAATCTGGATCAATTCTGCCCAAATACTGTACATGTGAGTTCTTCAAATTCTAAACACAGACATGTTGTGACCCTAACTATAGCTCTAACTATTCGATAATTGTGATCGAGCTCAATTTTGATCCTGATCTTCTGCAAAAGCTTAATTCACTCCTAGCTCCAGGCAGTCACTTTCAAGGTCCTAATGGCGCCTCAAACTTTCAAACTGTTCCGGCTTCTACATGGAACTCAAGATCAGACCAGACTAATTACCCCCATACTTCACTCATTACAACTGCCGACGGCGTCGACATACTATAACTAATTGAGCTTTACAGGTCCAGTATTTGGGTGCTGATACCGTAATGGGTTTGAATATATCCTATTCTTAATCATGTATCCAAGTTTTTGTCTTGCCGTACTATAATTCTGCTCTATGAGAAGAGGAAGAAAAATAAATTTTTTCCGCCCATGTACAATGGCCAAAATAACTCACTTGAGAAAAAGCAAATTCTTAAGTACTAGCGACTTTGGTACTTCGCATGAAATGAGAAAGAGAGATGAGGTTAAGAGTAGGACATGGTTTACCAACTGGGCGTACATTTGCTCTCTCAGAGGGTGCATGAAAGCTGTTCGGCGTATGAAAGGAAAATATATTTAGATAATAAATTGCATACGATATAATTTAGTCATGTGCACAGTTATTGAAATATTATTCAAACGATCTGCGACGTGTACCCAAGAATAAGTAGCACATTATAATAATTTAACCTAATTAATGGTCTGAACACCCATTAAACCAATTATACATTGGTAAGGAGAGACTTGATTCGTCTCACGATCTTTGTTGCCAGGTGATCATCAACAATGAACGTGTGTGATGTTGTTGAACATATTTGTTTGTGTTTATATTGTAGAAACGAATTTCATGGACTTCTGCCAGGGACTACGAAAAATATTTTGGTTTTTGAATAGATATAACTCACTATCGTAAGTAGAATGTTGAAAAATGAACTTTTGCACGAAATGATTTTAAAGTTTTATTCAGTATCCAATACACTTAGCCGATCGCTACTCGTTCTGTTCCCTTTTGATCATTTTTTTATCAAGACACCTTCCGTCATGAGACAGCCATCAATAATTTAGCGTATATTAATTCCGGAAAGATTGACAAAGTATGAATCGGTTGTCACGGTAAATGTATGTTAGGACCATACACATTTTTACGAGCAGACTGTTAGTGAGGTATTAATCCGAAAAATTTGTCTTCATTGGAAAAACGTAGATCTGTTCACAACATGAATAAAGCTCATTTCAGCCAAAGAAAGTTCAAGGACTCTTCACAACATTAATTTGGTGAAAGAATTGATTGGAAACGATATCACAAACGGGATAAGAAAAATGATTGCAACGATATAATGAAATAGAGAATCAGTAAAGAACATTTTTACGAAAGAGGTTATGTTTTTTCAACATAAATTACAGTGAATTTTGAAGCTTTATCATGACGATAAAATGTGAAGACTACGGTTTTGTGTTACAATTTATGAACCCTATTCTGTAAACCAGCTAGGTATTGAAAGTATCAATTTCAGTGTCATATGATTAACAAGCGAAATTTTCGAAAGAAACCAATTGACACAAGCCAAAACTATTTACACTCACAAAAGATTACTGTTTGGCGTGGATTAAGTGTACACAAGATTTATGAACCATACTTTTTGTAATACTCTGATACTTTGTAATACTCTTTGAGAGGCTTCAAATTTTCGAAATGAAACGTATCTTGAAATAGTCAAGGTTATGCTGGAAAATGATTAATTTCCAGATGCATGGTTCTAACAACATAGAATGACAAAATACACCTCTAAAGACTCAATGACATGCCTCCTTGATCGATTACTCAATAAATTAATATCGTATCGTTCTGACTTTCTACGGCCTGTTATATTCGCCGACCTCTCACCTCTAGATTTTTCTTGTGAGGCTTTGCCAAAGAAAGCTTGTGGAGCTAAGCCTTATTCCATAGTAAAAGTAAAAGCGACTGTGACAGAAATGATTGCCTCCATAGATGTTACTAATTTTAAATGCTGTCATTGCAAATTCCATTCTCCGTGTTAAGAAAGGTATTAACCATGAAGATAGACTTCAAATTTAGAAGGTAATTAGATATAAAACTTTAGAATCTTTTTTCAGATGTTTGTGTTTCAATCCGAATGAAATAGTTAGCGAGCCAAATTCGTTCAAAAACCAAAACATCTTTTGTGGTCACCCTTCATAGCCATTTGTGTTCATATCATTAGAGAAGTGATTGCATTCACATGGTTACTTTTCAAAAATTTAGATAATATATCTTGATTTCAGATAAAATTACTTTAAAATTATTCAGATACCTTTCAATAGCCCTTAATACGAGTACGATGAACTAAAAAATGCAAATATTTAGAATCGTACCGGCAGTTCAAATTTCCATCCATAACAAATAATGCAATCGACATTCCTTCGTGTCTTCGTTCTCAAAAATTTTCGTGAACGAATCAATGGAGCCAAGCCTTCTAGTTAAGCAAATGGATAAAAGTCATCCAAATGTTAATGACATGGATGTTGATTTTTTCAAACGTAAAGAAGAAGCACTTAACTAGCAACAATTAGCTGGCAATGGTTTTTTTTTCAAACAAACAAATGCAATGGTGAAGACATCGTATGAAATGACATTATTAATTGCCAAATAAAAGGAGCCTTAAATCGTCTGTGAATTTGATTTACTTCCAGCAGCAAAATAAACGGTAAGATACATTATTGGTGAAGCAGAAGCTAAAAAGCTCAACTCAATAGCATTGGCAAATAATGCTGTTAAATACGCATTGAAGATGTGTCACACGACATACTAACACGAGTAATTACTGAAATAAAAACTCAGAGCAAGGGTTTACTATTCAACTCGAAGAAACTGCAGACGCATCGAATTATGCGCAATTGTTTGTATTTGCTCGTTGTTGGGGAGGAATGAATTAAAGCATAAACGTTATTCGATGTTGAAAGGAATGACCAAAGAAGAGGATATTTTCATGCCATCTGATACATTTTTTCCAGAACATGGATTAAAATGAGTTGATGTGAAAGGTTGCACAACGGATGGAGCACCAGTTATGCTAGGACGAAGGTTTCAGTTCACAGAATGTGTTCTGGAAGTAGTTCTACATGTGGTATTTACTCTATATTTATATACTGTACGTATACGTTGGCGTGCAAAGTATTACTTAACGAGCTGTCTAGTGTGTTGTCACACGTGATCAAACTCGCAAGTCATATGAAATATCGTGCCCTCAAAAATCGTCTTTTTAAATTCCTATGAAATGATTACGATGCTGAGAATAGTACTTCTTTTTTCATATCCATGCCCGTTAGTTCTCCTGTGAACATGTCCTAAAACGTGTTCATGAAGTGAGAAATAAATTACTTTAATTTTCTCGATACGTTGAATCTCATAATTATTTCATTGCTGTGTTAGAAGACAATGCGTTCATCTTGAAAATTGTCTATCTCCTTGAGATATTTGAAGTCATCAATTTGCTGAATCTAAGTCTCCAACAAGTGGACACAACAATCTACGACTTCATGTCCAAACTTAAAGTATTTCTAAGAAAAATTTGTCCATGAATAAATAACGTATAAGCCAATACGTTGACCGAATGTTGTGAGGAAAATGCCGACTTATGGGCTGATGCATTGAGTGCATTAATTGTTGAAAGTCTTGCAAAACTAAAACAAAAATTAATTAGTTATACATATACCACCTCATGATGAAGATAAACTCGTTCATATTCAAAATGCGACTAATCAGTTTCCGAAGGAAACTTGTGTAATTTATCGGTAAAGTTGCGGTAATCAAGCACGCAAAAAGCTGAACCTACGGTTCAATAATTACTGCTTTTTCCATCAATCTGGTTTGGTAAATAAAGTTTTTCAATTTTGAGGGGCATAAAACGAAGCATAGGTCGAAATTGAAAACAATTGAACGCGAAATTCGTTGTGCAGTTTCACAGACTAATCCTCGAATTGATATACTGGCTGACAAAAAAAAACAAAATCAGAGATCCCATTATAGTCAAGTGGCAAGTATAGTTTTTATGTTATATTTTTTCTGGGTCATTGTGTTGTTCAGCAATAACAAATGGAAATTGTTGACTTTATATTTTGTTATACTATTCGAAAAGTATGCTCTCAACAGTATCAGAATTAGTGTCTGTATTTTTTTACAACATCGATTGGATAACTGTTTTTGCAATTGCAAAGTGTATTTATTCTTAACTGGTTATATAATTGGCGTGTCATGATATGAATGATATATGCATAGGTTTTCATAATACAGGGCGATGCATAAAGTGTATGTATCGACACAAAGTTTCTGTATCGACAGCTACGTTGGAGGTGTGGGACTATAGGGCGCCGTCTAGCCAGCTGCCTAAACAAACCATTAAGTCGAACAGCAGGGGACTGAGAAATATACTTAGCTCGACAAAATTCATAGGCACAAGAGCGCTTTGTACGTGTGGAGCGTGAGAGACTCTATGACAATAAATAGAAATGAATAACAAAAAAAGGTAAGCTTGTATAAAGCGGCCATGAAGCGACAGACGCGAGGACTTGGGAACTAGACTTCGATAGCGATGTAGGCTATTGCAGCTAAAGCGACATCTAGGGCATAGGTATAGGTCTTGGGGAATGGGTGGAATAGGTGTAAAAGTGATTAATGGGGAATTAAACTAATCACCACCTCGACGAATAACAACAGATTTTACACGTACATCTACCCGTGTATAAGAGGGAAGAATTAATTGCGCGGCAGCAAGGAAGGGAAGGAGAAAAATTAGCGTTATTGCTATGTTGTAATTGTGAGTGTTAAACATCGAAACCCATCATTAACAACGAATCTCCAGTGTAAGGGCAAGTCTTAATAGTATTATTCTCAATGTGATCGAGGTTAGCGATAGGGTAGATTTCGTAATGAATGTCTATTGATTTAAATAATTTGTTCCGCGTGCACACTTAACTATTCAGCCATTAAGTATGTGATTAATCTGTAATGGTTCACTTTTTAATAGGATATCATGCGTGGTTCGTATGCCAAAATGTGGTAGATAACTCACATTTCCCATCTCGTGATGTTTATAATAACATGTATTAAATCTTTTGTGTGTATTATTGTCCTTTCTATTGCGATTGAAAAGAAGTACCGGGAACATCTTTTACCATTTCATGTATTCAGAGGATTAAAGTCCTTATAGTGCGATTGCGTATGTTTGTTGCATTGAAATAATTTGTATTGGGCAGAAGTATCTATTGAAATACAACGGAAAAACGGATGCAGAAAAACCATGCATTGAAACCAAGATTACGTAAATTATGATAGAGAAAAGAACTCAAAGACAATCAATTAACATATGAATAAAAATTAGGCAGAATAAGCTTTTAACTTTTTATATAATTTGACCAATCAATCAATAACTGATAGATAAACGTCACCAATTAGTCTAATACGCATCGCCACAGTCGTCAGACTAAAAAATTGACATGATATTGTCATTTTATTATAGTTACTTTCTAAAGGGTAAATGAGGACATTTGTACAAACTTGCTAATGGTATATGACAGCAAAAATGTTGGGAGCCCCTGGTCCAGGAGTGAAGAAAATGATGTGAATACTCGATGGCAGCCTCTGGTCCATACGTCGATAGGATGTATTCCAGATGTGCACTCTGTCGTGGTCGAGTGTGTTCTGTGAGCTGGAAAAATTATCATTGATCTTACTTTGGCTCCGGAACTTAGCCGACTTTAATGGTAATGGTGTCGAAATACTTTGAAGTTAACACACCTAGAACGATAAACGATAATAGAATAGCTTTATTCTGAAAGAGTATTACACATCAGCTCGAATAAAAATAATGATCAAGTGGTTAATAACAGCTGAAAATTTTTTCAAGTCAAATTCGTCTGAAACCGTTAATTATTTAACCACAGGGTATGAGTTTCAATATTACAAAATCTGTGGAACTTCTAGTTAAGTTATACTTTGTTGTCTCCCTTTGATGAGGCACTTGATAAACTGTATTACATATAAATATTTTAAATTGTCTGCTACTCTGCAGATAATAATCTATTACTATATAGTGCAAAAATCATACATTGTAAGAGTGTTTATTTTTGAAAAAGTTTAAATGTTATCAGTATTTCTTCCAAGATTTATACTCCTCAGACTTTCGACTAAATTGATGTTATCAAGTTTTCATTCATTTTTCAAAATTACATCTTGAAGCTTCATAACTTGTTCGAAAAAGAGTTAACAGATTACAAACGTATTCGAAGTCAGTTTCCCTCATGGTCAATAAAAATAGCTGGCAAGAACAGTGGAATTTGCAGGTACAAGCTAAAAACACGGTTGTTGTTCATGTAATAGAAGCTTTCTTTCGGTTTCATGCTAATTTTTTATGTTTTATCATTTATTTCACAATATTATCGTATTTTAATACCACGATCAAGTTATTTTGCATCCATTGAATACATGTGAAGAAAATTTTTGTTCACACAAATGTCTTTTGTTACTTCTGGAGTGAGAACGTTTATGTTATAACTCCAAAATTTTTTTAAAAATTCTATTATAAATGTTCTGAAATTTACTATTTATGTTTCCATTTTACCGTCAGCGGGATTTATCTATAACATTTACAAATATTAAACAATGAGATGCATTCCAGTCGGTCATTTTTGTGATAATTATACTATGACAAAAACAAAACATCTATCATTTAGTGTAAGGTATTTTGATCTTCAAGTCTACTTCAGGATTAGATGAAAAAAACTAGTTCAACGAAACTTGATAATACAGTAGTGCCATTGACTCAATTACACACAGTTCCTCCGCTGATCTTCGAAAAAAATATGATTGTCACCGAAATGCTTGCATTTTCCCCTCGTAAGTAAAGTATACTGATATTATATACTTCATGTGTCAAATTACTCAACATGAAGGACGTTACATTTATGAATTCATTTCACCATTTCCTCATAAAAATGCGTATAAAGTGTTTTTTTATGTCTACTCATTCGCATAAATTTAGGATATGTAGTCACCAAGATTACAGCTTTAAGTTTTTTGAAGTGTTTGTGGGAAAAAATAATAATTGTATATATTTTACGATGATTTATTAACTATGCTTAGAGATCCAACAGCCCCCATATACAGACCGAGGCAATTACGGCACTCGGACCAGCATAGCAAGTTGCCTGTTTCGCAGAGCTGACCCCTAACATTTGCAGACACATTTACCGAGCAGCTCTGAAAGCAATTTAAGAATTCAATTTTGGGTCATTATAGGCACGGGAATTTTGACGCAAGCTCCGTAAGATGGAGGAAGCAATTGACTTTTGCAGATTGAAGGCTCGCAGCGAGGAGGTCGAGGAGCTGCAGTCCAGGCTCAAGGCTCTAGTTAAAAGAGGAGATGAAGAGCGCCGAAGTTATGAGGTGAGTAGCCTCAATTTGCCTTTATAGCAACTAAGTGCAAAAAAATAGGATAAAGGAAAAAGTAGGGTGATATTATTCCAACTGTCACGAAATATAAAGATGTCTGCCAACTGTATTGTTGATATCTAGTGTCAATCATTTTTATACCATGGGATACACGTTGATGAACATTTTTGAGATGAAAAATACATTTACTAAAAATTCATTTACTTGAGCTTATTTTTACATATATGTGTATCTATATTTATGTAAATTAGGAGTGCATGTGATGCATTCATAATTTAGTCTGACAAAAATAATTTATGCGATGGAGGAATGAAAATTTTGAATTTTATGAGAACCATGCTATTAGTTGTGGGTAGGTTTGTCTGCATTACACAGATGCTAAAAAAATTCAACGTAGCTGTGCAGTATTTCCAACATTGCTTGTTCTCATTCGGGGCAAATAAATGATCAAATAGCAATGATAACATGATGACAGTCAGGCAGGATCTCGCTCTACTTGAGAAGTCAGTGTGCACAAAGAAACATTAATGTGAGTCGACAACCAAAATATTCAGACAACTGGTTAACGGAAGATGAACCAATTAAGCAAAAAGGCCAAAGAAAAATGACTTATTGATATTTTATTGCACTCTCCACTTATCTGAACGTCCCTCTGATAAATTTTTCGAATCCCTAATGTACTATTTGAGTTTGGCGTTTAAACGAGGAGAGATTATTGATCGAACTTGTATTTTAATGACTTCTGCGAGAATTTATGTATACAACTAGAGATTTTCTACCGTATTAACTTAATTTGTATCGTTTTGAAACTCAAGTTTGCATAACTTACATCGTTCTTACGACAAACATAATACGTTTCTGCGCAGACTGACAGGCAGTTTCGCAGAAAAGAATGAACGACAAAGTCTCCTAATTTTTACGAGAGAGCACTCAAAAATCCTAATTTTAAAGGATGTTATGAACACTTTTTTGGAGAAAATATGTAAAATAGCAGGAGGGTACACAAACAACATAGCACCCTACTTTTACTGTTTCCTCATTGAAAATTAAGTTCCATGAGAAGGTGAGCTTCACATTCTGTTTGTGCTGAACAATGCACTAGGAAACAATACCTATGAATCTTTATAAGAAATGCGCAATTTTAGCTTTGAATCAATAAGGCCACTTGCCTCACTTTTAAGCTTTTGCCCGGACCGGCTATCATTTTTGTTCTCAACACAGTACACAGCCATTCTAACGAAATAAATTTTCATTCTTGCTCAGTAGTGGTTACTCTTTCACAGGCTGGAGGTCAACCTATTCAATTTTTTCATAGGTGAAAAAAAAAATTAAAGGACCACTGCAAGAAGTTTAGAGACGTAAAAAGAATAAGTTAACAAAATTAGTATCCAGCTAATCATCCATTATCTTTTTAAACTTGGGATTGGATTTTTCAGAATAAACTAGCACTAGACAAAACAATGCTTCGCTCTTCTTGGATAAAAGCCATTGTCATTATATAAAAATGCAGCCCATTATTTATAGATATTATTAGACGCCTATGATAATACCAGAATACCCTAGTGAGTTTTGTACTTGTAAACTCAAAATAGTGTACAGTAAGTCATAATTGAGGATATAAAACAAATAAACACTATGAAAAATTAAAAATTAGATACGAAAAAGTTTATTCATATTTTCCATTATAGAATGCCAGAAATATTTACTATGTATCTCCAATAAATATTGAGAATACTTATTCAAGACTCATGCAACACATGTATAAAACAATAGCTACCTTATAAAACATACTGACTTTATGCCTTTTAAACCCTTTAAAAATACTGACAAAAATATACCTTGGTCTTTATTGAGGCAACTGAATTTGCTGTTCCGCCTGGTGTAAATGAATGGCAATGCCGAATTCTTCATATGTTGAGGAAAATGTATAAGTTTAGCGATAGTATTGAGCAATTTGCTCATGTTTGTGGAGGCTGACACTTTTCATGACCTCTTATTGACTATTAATAAATGTTAAAATTTGTAAGAAGGATCGTTTTATTTTCTGTCATAAATCGTGAAGCCAAGTTTACTGACAGGTGTCTACGAGAGCTAGGGATCTTCCTACTTTTGCACTTATAGTACGTGGGTGACAATTAAATATCGTACTTTTAATCCCTTGTGAAACGAATAATCACTTAATGGAAAGAGAAGGACGGAAGACACAGCCGAATGCCAAACTATGGTCTCTTAAGTTGATTGCCATTGCCTCCTCAGGATCGATTGAAAGAACAGGAAAAAACTGCAAACGAGAAGCAATTGGATCTGAACGACCGACTCATTGCACTCTCCAGGCAGCTTGACAGTCTGGAAGAATTTCGCCTCAACAAGGAACAACTCGAGAGCAAACTTGATGAACTCAAGTCAGCTTTGGAGACAGAGAGACAACAGCACCAAGAGCAGGTAAGATTAGGAAATCTTTTTAAAACCGGTGAGACCTTACATACCTTGTTTTCATTTCCGAAAATCAAGTTTTCCTTCAGATGTCTGCGAAAAATGTCACTATGGACCTTACGTAGGCACTCAGAGCAATAAGATCGAAGCATTTTTAAAATTTTGAACACTTAACTAAGAAAAAACTTATTAAATGTGACAATTGACATTCAGGACTATGTTTTGTACGCACAACACCCTTATGCAGATTAGTTCCTCCAACAAAGCTAATCCTCATACAAAACTATAAATTTCAACTCAAAGTAATTTGACAGTAATTTTCGAAGAAATTACTATCAATCTCGTGAATTTCTTACAATTTTTCTGGTAAGGTTAAAGTAACGAAAACCCCGGCATACTCCACAGTCAGGAACCAAAAGCTTGACACTTACAGGGATTAATGTGTAACAATCTGTTGCCCTACGTTTTAATGTATATGAATAAAAATCTTAAATTTGAGTAAGCCCCTATATTTATTTCGTTGTTTAGCAAACTAAATAAATTGATTTCTTATGCAGTAGATATGGACTAATCAATTTCAGAAAATTACAGTCGAGAACCAATTGAAGGGTGGAAAGCACTAGTGGACTACTTGCATTTTTTCCCACAGGAGAAAATGTAAGTTGTCCACTAGTGCTGTCCACCCTTCATATAGTAAACTACTGGATCGTAATCGCCTCTGTCTGCGCTGTGTTAGCGAGAGCACGGGAGTGGACTACTTGCATTTTTTCCCGGGGAAAATATATTATATTTACCATGGGAAAAAATGCAAGTAGTCCACTAGTGCTTTCCACCCTTCAATTGTGTTGGTGGTAAATCGATTTTCATGATTTCCGTGAAAGGTTGTTTCTCAGAGTTGTGCGAAGGAAGAAAAGGATATTATGTTCATCATAAGAAAATTATTGCGTTGGCACAATATCTGTATGATAATCATTGTTTTTTGCTCTCATTCGTGCTACTAAGATTAAAATACGATAGTTTTTGACCAATAGTTAGATTTGTTTTACACTGCCAGACGCAGAAAAACCGTGAGTTCCCTAATGATATTAAATGCGCCTATAAAAGGTAATGCCTGGCAAAACAGTGTACCAGATTAAAAATGTTACAGGAATACAGAAGGATTAATTGAAAGAGGCGCATTTTTTCAAGAGCACATTGTAACTGAATAATCTCAAAAATACAATGCACTGATATTGTTAGAAAATAAAAATAAAACATTATTTCATTTTTCAAAAATCAAAAATTATGTCTTTGGACCTCTCTTGTCTCCAGAATGTGACAAAACGGGGGGACAACGAACTAATTAAAAAATCATAAGACTAATGTATAAGCACAAAAAATGAGTTTGTTCTATACCCATTTTGTCGTGACTATAGAGGTTCAACTACAGTTTTCAATGATTGTACCCGTTTCCCGTTTGTGCCTTTTCATAAAATTCTCATTCTATGACAGTCCTATCATATCCACCATCTTTTCGCACATAAGAATTGTGTGCCCATTTTTTGAACATGAAACAAGCAATCACGGTTCAACTGACAGTAAAATTCACCGCACTATTCTCAGACAGAACAATCACCAAAATCATTCCCATTAGTTGTAAGTTTTCTCTTCTTGTGTTCATTTATTTCCATTTATTTTTAGGCATTTTCCTTTGTTTCGTCTATTTCTTTCTTTCGTTTATTCATTTTCTCAAATAGTTTTATTCATGCTCTTTCTTCTTTGGCAAAGTCATATTTTTCGTTTCCCTCAATAGCGGCTTCTAATTCTTTTTGCATACAAAATTCGTTCAGACAGTTGTCTTCCCGCTTTTCAGATTCTTCTTTTTCGCGTTTTTTACCCTATGGAAGAGGCATTATAATTTCTGGCGAAGAATGAAATGAAGAGGTCTTGCTATCAGTTGTCATCCATAATCATCCAGGAGCGGCACCAGATATTGCTTCGAGTAGGCGAACGGATAAAGTAGGATATCTCGAAAGGAATCCAATGACCAAATCTTGGCTTACAATTTCCTTTTCAGATCTACGACCAATGTCATTTTTTACAGTTAAACTAAGCTAGGCAAGTCTTTCATTGTTACACAGAATCACCTAACTACCAGAATTTTTAAATAGTTGACGTGCTCAAGCTCCAGCTCTTCCGTAAATACGTTTTTGAATCTTCCATCCATTTTATTTACTTCACAGTCAAGGTTTTCTTTTATAACGTATTTTTCCAGAGTAGACAAGGAATATCAAATTGATTCGAAGCTATTAAATACCCAGATTGGCTAGAAATTATTGCCTCGACTGCATTTTTCACTTTTTCAATATACCATGATTGCCTATTTGTTTTTTTCTTATGGTTTTGAACCATCTGAAATCGAAAGAAGAAAAAACGATCTCATGCTTAAAAACATTGAGATACAAAATGGGTAACTTTCCTGTTCCGTCCCAGGAACATGGTTAAGGTTAGGAAGGTTAGGTTGCACGTGAAAAATACGTAAACAAACGTTTGACTACACGGAAGTAACTACATATTAACGCACTTCAAGCATGTACTAACTGCAGTTGAAACGTATACAAGCATGTATACCTTACCTTAAATAGAAAATCATCAGAAGTTACAATACAGGAGCAAAAACTTATACAACAAAACCTTACACACCAACACTCAGTGAAACTAGACTAACATTACTGTCGTTAGGCAGCATCATGTTGGTTCAGTACTTCTTATTGCCTCGTAGTTCTTACAGATTTTAGCTAGTCTGACGATAGAGTGCTTTCTTGCTCATATTTTGGAGAATTCGTCAATGACGATCAAAATACGTGTACAGTATGTTTGCAAAGCCCTGGGGGCATTTGAGATGACTCATCTAACAACAACCATTTTTCTGCGCTGTGACAGCTAGAAGTAAACTAGAATGATACGTTCACGTTCTCTGTACATATACTGACATCTTGCTACTGCTGCCGGAGCGTTGCACATATCCTTGAAATTTATACAACCTCATGAATATTCATGGAAAATATAAGAAGTTCTAGAAAATTATCTTTCAGTAACCTACGACTGTATCAGTCTGGAGTGCAAAAAAAACTGATTAATTCTGATACATCGCTGTCCTCGTTAGAGAAGTAAAGGGCAAAATGAATATTGGACAATAATTTTATTTCATATACGAATGCAATTAGGAAATAACCTTTATTAATCATATACTAAAAGATCAATATTGCTTACTCATACTTGATTCATCCAGTTTGAGTAGGAATTTTCTTCATTTAGGTTTTCAAGAAGTTGTGATTCAATATCTGCATTCATTTCTTCTATTCTTTTGCAAACATAATTATTTTCTGTAGGCATGGACTTAAGAACTCCCACATCTTTATTCAAAACTATTTTGAAGTAGTTATGATATCTAGAACTATTTTAGAATCGGTTGATTTTTTTATATCCAACACGTATATAGAAAATAAATCTCATGATTTTTTTAAAAAGATGACTGACAGTAACAGCTTATGCAGTGAACAGAGACTTTATTATTAACCTATGTTTAACATGCTTCCTTCAAATACTTGAAACAAATTAAAATGAATTTGCATACATACTATACTTTGCTTTTAAATGACAGTTTTGTTTCCTTGATGCGCTGACCAAGCGTAGTCGGGATAAAAGACAGAACGGTACCCAATAATCAAAGACGGTCGGTACGAAAGCAAGTTTTAAATAGTTCTCAGAATACTGACGAACTGTCTTCTTGCTTGTGCCACTCAGTTTTGTGCATAGGGTTTGTAACTAAAAGAAATAAATGAAAAAAAAATTGAAACTGAAGATACTTTCTTTTAATACGATGTTTAAGTTAACCCATAAATCAATTAACGATATTATAAAATAATACATAAGATGTTAAATGGACAACAATAATTGTTAAAAAATAAGACATCGATTCGTTTTTTCAGCATGCAAAAACAGATCCACCGTTTAAAACATGTAATGTACACGCTTTCACACCACAAAAAAATCAAAAGTTACTGCAAGAAAGAGCATTGGCGCGATTCACCAAAAATTTCTTGACCGTTCCGAACTTGTCCATTCGTTCTTATTATTAGCTAATTCATTCCCTTAATTATCATTGTCATTTGATGGGTATAGAAACTTATACAGTTCAACGCAATTATGCATGCGTATACACACTAGCACTTTTATGTATTGATACTGTACATGCGTAAAACATTCGTATTAACTCAAGCATACTCATACCCACACAGGCTTAATTGTGAGACTTCACAGTTTATAACTCATTCTCACACAGTTCCACTTAGAAGCGAAATTACTCTCTGTGTGGTGTTTGACCCTCTATAAGAGCCACTGGTTTATTTAAAGTTCATTCGTTTCATTCGAGCTGTATGAGTTTAGACGATATTTCTCGCACTGCAGGTTCCATTTTTGAGGGATGTTTTATAATTTATTTGAAAGTAAATATTTGAAAACAAAATACTGCGACTGATGCTAGGGGGAGAATATTATGTGTTCAAACAGTATGATATTGAACTAATTTTCCGTTTGATGAGTTTTGTTACAATGCACTGATATGATAGTGAAACTGTGCATGCAGCATTTTTTACTTTTATCAACAGCGATATGTGTGTTAGTAACAAATAGACGGTTTTGCTGCGTACGGCCAAAGAACCTAGAAACTGACTTACTTCGACATGCGTTTTCGGCATTTGATGACCCCAACGAACTAAGAAACATGATCTAGAAGTGTAAAATTAATTTATTCCCAATATAAATAGAATAGAATAGAATAGAATAAGGCAATAGAAACGAGCCGTTTGGCCCATTCTTGGTTCAATACCGAAGTCCCATGCCGTCTAAAGTAAATCCATCAGTCATGCACGTACACCTTAACCACGTAAGTCAATTTAGTCGTGTGCACACATATCACTCACGCACAGGCGTTTATGTCACGAGCATTTATCTCAATCATACATTAACCTTAAGGAGTTAGGGACATAGTTAGTAGGATGTAATACTGGGGGGGGTTCGTAATCCAAAATTTATCGAGACGATTTTTGAATGTGTTCACAGTGCCAGCAGAAACTATGTTTTCTGGCAGCTGGTTCCAAGTTGCGGCAATTTTAACGGGAAAAAAGTTCATAGCTTGAGATGTCTTGAAGTTTCTCAGTAATAGTTTTTGACCGTTATTTCTGGTTCTTACGTTACCGTCTCTTTCGAAGAGCCCTTCCAGGGTAACATTGTTGAGGCCATTGAGATACTTAAAGGTCTCAATAAGTTGTCCTCGCAGTCTTCTTTGTTCTAGGGATATAAGTTCAAGGCGTTGAAGACGTCTTTCGTAGCTGAGATTGCGGAGTTCTGGAATCATCTTCGTTGCTTTCCGTTGTATGAAATTTTATTTATTATTAATTTTAACCACTGTCTTAATAGAAGCTACCTTTGTTCAGTCAATTATGATGAAACTGGCAAATACCTAAGAGAAGCAGGACTCTTCTTTACTTGCATATTACAAGAGAAACAAAAAACAGTAAATAGTGTACAGAAACAGTAATCACCTTAGTGAGCTTTAGCCTTTGAACAACAATGTTTCCGAGCTAAATTATTCTATACTACCTTTAAACTAATAGAACTAAAAATACTAATGAATCATTTCTGTTCTAATACTTTTATTTGTTCAATCCAGTGCGTTGTAGAGTTTTAAATAGAGTTCACTATTATCTTCATGATGGAGATTGTTAACATTGCCGATAAAAATATGAAATCTCATTAGCGCCAGATTTTCAACTTGACAACATTGAAAAATATTCTTATTAACCTCAGCGTGCGTCACCCAGCAGACCTTTTTCCGAACACTACCGAGCACAAAATTTAAGCTTATTATCAAAATAAACTGAAACGTGATGATGCTGCATGATATTAACTTTTGTGACCAAAAAAATGGCACTGCTTCATAAGTGGTGCAAGCTCACCAAGGCTCACCAAATACAAGTCAGAGTTTTCTCAGTTACCTAGAACCATAAATTTGGTGATTAATTGCTATATATACACATATATGGCAATTACTCGTCAAGTTTGTTGTTTTGAAGCTCTACAACACAGTGGGACGAATAAATGAAACTGTCAGAGCAGAAATGATTCATTGGTATTTTCAACAGATAAGCAGCCCTCGTACTATCATACGAAAAAATGTTTCGTCTTGATACAAATTTTCATTTTCAATTTGGAGTCGTTAATAATAGGAAAAGATTTTAATAACAGCTAAACATGATATAAACAGAACTTAACAAAAAAAGTTATTTATTCAGAGCTTCGGTTGTGTAAAACATGTTTTAGAACAAAAACTAGGGCTGACTACATCATTTTACTTTTGTTCCAATATATTTTATTAATCCCAAGGTAGTTTTTAAGAAAAAACCATTTTGATGCTTTACAGGATGTTTTTTACACTGGGGCTCCAAGTTTTATACTAAGTCGTATAAGTGAGTTTTGTGCCACAGGAATAATCGATAATAGAATGACTGCGATGTTGAATGTTTTGAATGATATATTTCTTCAGTTATCACTGCCCTCCAAATTTTAGTTCATATTCAATATTTTTGGTTCCTGAAAGTGAATAAAGTGCGTTTTTATCATGTCTCTATTTTGGACTCTAACGACAAACTAAGAGAGTCAAAATTATTTCTTCGATCACACGATCTTGACTTACACCCGAAATTATTTCTACGCGCAATACAGTAGATGATATGATCGCATTGTTTGTTATGAGGATTACATTTTGGGGTTGACACACAAATTTTTAGATTACATACGATGCAGGGACTGTGAAATTCTAATATTTTTATATCGTACCTTGAAGCATAGCATACGTTACGTCCCTTTTTAAATACAAATCCTAAGCAGCAAAACAGCTAAAATATTTGGATGGTGAGAATGATAGAAAACACGTTGAACTTTTCGTTAGAGGTTACGATTGGAGCCTCATATTATTCAGACAACATTCGTTAAGGTTCAATCGAAATTTTTGCTAATTGATGGTGTTTATTACCCTTCTCGCAGATCTGGAGTTGCAGTATTTGCTGGATTTTCTGAAAAATATATTTTGTTTTGATTTCTCTGGAGTATTTGCCAAAAGTACAGTGCATTTTTGCCTTAAGTATCTTCAGAAGAAGACAATTAAAATGATTTGAATATGAAGATCTTAATTATGGCCACAGAAGATCACAAAAAGACTAGATTATCTAGTATGGAAAAAATCCTTAAGTAACTTCATAGATGTCATTCTGTTGACCTTGTTTCTCTGAATCTAGTGGCCTTGGCTTCTGTACTATTTTCGGTGAGGACTTTCAACATTAAAAACGTTATATAACTTCTTTGCTACGTATTAGTAAATCTGCTCTACAGGAAAAAATCTGAAAATTTTGCTCACTGCTCTTTCATAAGGCGAATCATTCACGAAATTGGATTTTACGTATTTTGCGATCAGTGTAAAATAATTATTCATAAAATATAAAGAACACCGTGACAGATTTACGTTTCTTTTATATTTTGAAATAATTCAAAATGCTTGACTTCAAATAATTGTATGGTCACTGATTGTCTATCAGGTTACGTTACTCATACCCCACCCTGTATTTCCCCCATTTCTCCGATATTTATTGGATAAGCGAACCACTTGTTTGATTATAATCATCAACAGAAGCGCTGACGCACTGATTTTCCAGCCTAATATATCAGCAACATTAGTATTAACAACAGATTCTAATTTTTATATTTTTGTAACCCAGATCAGTAAACTGGAACGCTCGTCTATCCAAGAGTCCGAGGCACTACGTGATGAAGTTGAGGGGCGCGTGTCAAGTTTGGCGGGAAAATTCCGAAAAGCTGCAGCGGCTGAAATGCACTCGACCACTCGTCGTGCTTTGCACCACAACCAGGTGCTCACAAGTGTGCTTGGAACACTTAGAGCCAGGCTTCTTCATCTACGAGAGGAAAATCACAAGCTGAAAGATCAGCTGAAGAATGCTAAAATAAATGAAAAAATTCAACGAACGTTAGCAGAACAACTTGCTTTGAGGTGCGAGAAAAGGGCAGTTGTGTTAAGACGAGTCACTGAGCAAGCTGAGCTTCACCTTCAACAGCACCAAAAAGACGTCAAACTCTTAAATGAAAGTGATCAGTTACGGAAGGACTTGCGGCTTCAGCAAGCGCAACTTGACGCCACAACTGAACTCATAAGTCAACTGAAAGAAAAGGCCATAGAGAGAGATGTGGCTCTTGAGCTTACAGCAGTTAGACTTTATGAAGAAGACACGATAAAAAAATCCTTGTTAGGAACAATACGCATGGTCCTTAACCTTCTGAAAACGTCGGCCTTCGAAGACCCCCACAATTTGAGCAAATATGAAAACAGAATTCAGCTTTATAACGCAAGAACTTCAACTGAAACGGAAGGAATCGCTTTAGAAAGCACAGTCGGTAATCAAACATCGGAAAGTCGAACTCAGTTAAAGATCAGTAAAAACAATGAAAAGGAAAGTGAATATGGTATACCATTCGAGAGTCTTGTTAGGCAGATTGTTGAAATGCTCACTGCTGCTGAAGAAAAAGCATCGGGTGACACTAGTTCGTGTGCATCGCCCCCTGTCTGCTCTAGCGATCCTTTGATGACCTACGTGGGTGGTGACATGGGGTTGCTGCCGCGCTCTCGCAGGGGGAAGAAGTAGATCATGATATCATCCCGCACGCAATGCATAAAAACAAAATGTAGCCCTCGAATGGTTCTTTTTGCTACCTGTCAGCAGAAGCATGATCAGCATGCCACGTATTTTGTTCCACTGCTCTAAGAAAGAAGTAAAATCTTGTTTTAGGCCTTGAAAACCAAAAAAGGGCATAAATTCACAACATTAACAACCATATAAAGGACGATGAATATGAAGGATGGGAAAATAAATTTTGATGTTCCTAGTTTTCGAAGGAATGAGAAGTAGAAATCAACAAAGTTACAAAAATAGTACAGAAAAATATTCGTATAGCTTCTATATCATGAAAGCAAAATGCTTTTAAAAACTGGGTGAAAACGTACTAGTTATGAATGTACATTTTCCCCTTTAGGATAGACCGAAACGTTTCACTCCACGTGAATAAAAATGACCTTAGAAGTTTATTCAAATCAAGTGCATATGCACTCAAATATAGAATAATTGTCTTTCGATCATGGTTTTTATTATATATAAGTATAGTAAGTTTCCTAAGTTTACGCATTCATTACGCTGGGGAGCAATGTCAAGTTAGATTTTCAAACTGATTAAAATTGTAAATGGTATGCTGATTTCAATATTGCAGTCAATTTTTTGTTAAGATGTCAAGTTTTTTTCCCTAGCTTACCCTCCAAGTAAAAAAATTCAATTGATTTGTTGTAGTACGGTTTGCCAGATGATAACGATTGGATTCATGAACAGCTACGCGGCAACTGGTGAATGGACAGTGTACAATGTCCACTGTCCAATCACAAATGATACAGTGCGATGAGAGGTGTGTGCAGCTCCCAATGAGTCAGCACTTTCAATATCTACAAACAGAAAGCTCACATTGTAAAAATTAGAAAGATTTGTGCGGTTTTTTCTTATCCTAGTAACTATGAGCATTTCACTTTTTGCTGTTTTTGTAGTTTTCAAATCAAAGCTAATTATTCTATTATAGTGTGCTATTTACCTAGGTACATATTTCCTTTGTTCCAGATCATGTCTGCTCCTGATACTTGTCATCGTATATGCTTAAACAACCGTAACACCTTTGGCTATATATTTAGTAGCTGCAACATTCCGAGTCAGAGGGAAACATCAATGAATTTATGAAACAAGTATATTTGGCATATTTTAAAGTAAAAGTAGCTGATCAAGACAATAGTGTGCAAACAGTGTGAAAAGTTTTCGGATGTGAACCCAAGGAACACGTAAAAATATAACATATCCTCTCAAAGATCTAAGTGAAGTTGAAGAATGCAGCGACAGCAATGATGCAGATTTCAAAAATCACGAGGATTCAGTTTGTAGGGTATTTGATGAACACGAACTAAATGATGTGGCACATGATACGGGTCTATAAAATAAGCTTCAAAAATCCTACCTCTAAAAAGAGTGAAAGTGTCATACTTTTGAACTGGAGAAAGTGCATTTCTGCCGTACTTTCGAAATGACAACAAGATTTTATTCTGCCCTAACATTCCTGGTTTACTGAAGGAACTAGGGCTTCCAATATACATTCTGAATGATGGCGTTGTTTATTGATAGTTCAAAGCGGAGCTTGAAATGTGTTCTACACTATGAGAGTATAATATGTTTGGTACAGTCCCTACGTCCCTACTGGGCATTCTGTCTGTCTTTATGAATACTATGTGGATGTAAAGAGACTCATTGATTTATTGCAATATGATAAACATAATTGGATCATCTATGTTGACCTCAAAAATGTGTGCTTACATCTTGATCAGCTATGTGGGTACACAAAGTTTCCTTACTTTCTGTGTATGTGGGATAGCAGAACTCGAGAAAAGCATTAGGTGGAGACGAACTGTCCTTTAAGATCTGATTTTAAACTTGGAGATCCCAACATTTTACTTGAGCCACTTGCTGACGAGAAGAAAATAATATTCCTACCTCTGAAAATAAAAGCAGGTCTAATAAAGCTATATGTAAAAACGTTGCCAACTGATAGCGACTGTTTCAAGTACAAAATCTTGCAGTTTCCTGTACTGTTAATCGGAAAAATCAAGACCAGTGTGTTTGATGTTCCACAAATTCTACAGCTCATCAAAGATAAACAGTTTATCGGTACGTCGTCAATAACTTCTTTTAAATACACGTGCAAGGAAAAATTTTGAAATTGTTTGCCGCCAATTGGAGTGTTACAAGGCGTTTAGTTGCAGCATTAGTATTTAACTAAATTTTCTGCATTGCCATCTTATTAGTTTTCCACGAAATCTTGGTGCTGTTAAGTACGAGCAAGGTGAGCAATTTTACCAAGATTTATTGGTAGTGGAAGAACGTTTTGAGAACATATGGAATGTACATATGATAACTCAGTAATGTTGGAGCAGTAAACACGATAGTCATCAAATTGAATACTTCAGAAAGAGCTAGTAACGAAAATTTTTATCTTAACTACTTGCATGCAATTAGAATTGTAGTACCCATACTCTATTTAAAAATAAAATAGTGTTAAATAAGCATTACAGTCATGCCTGTTTCTTTCATATATTATTGTATGTCAATATATGATTTCATTTCATAAAACCAGCACATATCTGTTAAATACAGTGTTTTTCTTATTTTAGAAGAGCTAAGATCCTATAATTCACACTTGACAGGATAGAGAAAACTGAGATCACTTTTGGATTACGCCCCAAAAATCAGTTAAAGACCTAGCTCAACAAAAATTTTGTTTTTCAGTGTTATCAATTCTTGATGTAAATAATAAATCCATAAATCTACTTCAAAAAATAATATACATAAATAATATTTATTATAAATCTACTAATAAATCTACTTCAAAAAAATTGTTCTCGCCTGCGAACTTGACCTAGATTCGTTGTTAATTTCTACCATCGTCCCAATCATCCTGTCATTCTATTTAAGGCTTGTGTAGTGCAGGGATTATATAACATATGAATGATGAGTAGTCATCAAATTGGCTTGTGGAGCCTTTAATCATCCTCTCATTGAGAGCAAATAATCATTTTGTTCTCAATTTGTTTTTCCTTAATGACGAAACAAAAGTAAGGTATATCTTTAAAAAATTGTAATCATATTATTCTCGAAAAGTGAACAGTCAATTGGGGAAAAAGAATACGTAGGGCTTAAAGAACACTTGTTAGACTCGATTTTATGATCGATATATAGTTCAAAAATCAATATTATGTAATATATAACGTTTAAAAAGGAACGGAGCTTAATCAAAACTCAAGATAATTTTTGTATCAGATACCACAATGAAGCATGTGCATGGGTTAAATTTATCCATGTTACGTCACCAGTGTGTGCACGTAACAAGACGTCAAATAAGTTCGTCTTATTTGAAGACTTCACACTTATTTCAACATTATGATTTTGAAATATATATTTTTATAGTTATCCTTGTTAATGGGCAAGTGTTTCAAACATTTCATCATTCAACAATTGTTCCGAAGAACTTTGCTTTTAACACCGTTTGATTTTATTAGTGACAACTCGTTATAGTGTTTTGCAATTTATTTCTAAAACACTACTCACTTCTATGCATTTGAGTAAATAACCTAGCTTGCTGTAAAGTTTCTTTATTTAATTATCGTGTTCTGAACAAAATATGCACTGCTGGTCACAAGTTCATTAGCTTTGTTCTCTCCTCTCATTAAGACTAAGATGCAATTATATTATGAGCGTTGGTGGGTTTTCTGGTGCTTTTATGAAAGACATGAGATATCATTGCTTTTATGAAAGATATCAAAATCATTGCTTAGTTTGAAGCCTTCTTGAAATTTTTTCTAAGTATAAATCGTTGAAACTTCTATGAAATGCTATACTCCGAAGTCATAATTATACACTCCGAAATCATACATGCAGGAGATTTTGGACGAGACAGAATTTTAAATTAACGAAGTTTTTAGCTCCAATGAAAGCATACTTCGGTAATTGTAGCATTTCTAAATTATAATGTTTTAAAGGCCTTCATAAAATACTTAGCTGCTGAAATAATCATCAAGAAAACATTAGAATCTCAGCTAATCTGCTAATGCGCTAGAGAACGGTTTTTGTAATTGTTCACCTTATCATTACAGGTGATTCTCTATTCTGCCGTTCATATTTATCGGATGTTCTTTTTATACTTTTCCTAGGCAATTATTTGCTGTGAATTTAAAAGTTTAGCTTTAATCTTATGAGAACAGGCTCATTCAAATATATGTTCTAAAAACTTAGGCTTTGGGTTTAATTTCGTTTTTATTTCTCTGTGTATTATATTTTATCCAGCACTACAGTATGTGTTTAAAATTTTGTTAAACGTGTAGTGGCGAAACAATGATTTGTATTTATTATTTAAGACTATAACATCTCAAATATTCACAAAATGGAAATATTTTTTCATAGCGTCTGTATTAATTCCTCAATTTAAATCCATTACAAACTATAACACCCATGGAAAATCAGGTTACGGCCTTCGTTTTCTCGTCATGCTATCAAAGAATCATTGACGACGATCAAGACTAAAATAGTGACTTGTGTGAACGTAGCCTGATTGCTTCGTTGAAGGTGACTGAAAATCGGATTGAAAAACTCCAGTTCTAGGACACATAAAAAGTGTATTTAAAAATAATAAAAACTATACTTTTCTTCCTATACTTATGTAGAATAAGCCTTTTTTAAAGTGGTTACATGTGTCCACCATTAGAAAGATATTATTCCACGTATTAAATTATCTTTTACACACCCATGCCCATGTTTCAATTATCTGCATGAAAAAATTAAATGCTCAAAAGCATATATTTGATTTGCCGTGGCTGTTTCCACGAGAAAGGAATCGTCTCGAGTTCATAATTTTTTGTTTGCATGCAGAAAATGAATTTACGACGCCCTGATGTATGAATGAAAGCTTAAACATGTAAAAACGAATTTCGGTAAATTTCAATGTGAATTACAATTTGTCATTGATTTAGAAGAGATGAGTTGTAATTTTGGTATAAAGCTTGACTAATGAAGTAATTAGAGGGAACCGTGTTCTTAATATCATAGTAACAAATTTAATGCACTTATTCAGCCTCCCGTTAAGAAGTTAAAAAAAGGAAAGTTAAATGTCTGAAAAAACTAGTGGTTTTAATTCATGAATGTATAAATTGAAAAATAGTCTAACTTCTAGTAGAAAGTGCAATTCAGAGTTGATACTGACTAATTACTCTTTTATCCAATTAGCAATCGGCCACTTATTGACAGTGAGCACAATTTGGCAATTTTTACCTGTAGTCCCATATCTACGTGTGCCGTTCCACTAGTTTTACTTTTTGTACGATACAGAAATTTATGTTTTTTCATCCAAGCACCGGAATAGTGAGTGATTATACTAACGTATTACAAGCCGAATAGAAAATGTAGGGTAAAGCGCCTTCACAGGTCCTGCTGACCATAAACAACGACGATATGACATGAAGGTTCCACATTTTACGCACGTTATTCCAACTATAAACCTTATTTACCATCAGGTGGCATGAGGTGGCCAGCACAAGCGCAATTACATTAATGTGAACCAGGAAACATAGCAAGACAATGAAATTAAATACTATTGGCAAATATAATACTGTTGCAAGATATAATGAGGCAACGGCTATACATATGAACATTGCAAAGACTACTGTAAACAGGACGTACAAGATCATATAGTGGACTACGTTAGCGGAGGCCAGTTCACCGATTTCAGTGAGTCACCAACTGTCCCAGTGCGAACATAGTCGTAGTCTGTCGCTCGGTTTGAATCGGAAATTGTTGTTTGTTTCGAGGCACATTGCTGCATTTCTAAGTGGATACTATTTGTTTACAAAGTTTATTGCTAATTATATGTGTTAAAAATGCCTAACATGAGTGGGGTTGTGTACTGTCGGGGTAATTACAATAAGGATAACAGGCCCCGCGTGTTTTGCCTGCCGAAAGGACACTCTGAGAGACAGAAGTGGCTGGATGTTCTTCCACCGCGTGAAAACTTTGTTGTTAATCCAGACAAGTTTTTCATTTGTGAGATACACTGGGGTGCTGACCCACCTTTGATCAAATTGCATGGTGGTTCTATGCTACCTGGAATCCCTCCCAGTATCTTCAATTCAATGTGCCTGCTTCATGTCTGCCATCTCCAAAACTTACACCTCGCCCGGCGAAAGTGGAAGACCAACAACTGAGGTATTTTCTTCACAAGGATAAGATTACTTCATTTGATGCTTTCAAACCTGAACGTAACCTGCAGAAGCAGTACAAGAACTTGATTATTTCAAAATCGAAAGAAAGGCTTGTGTGTTTGTTCATGACTCTGTAGGGCCTCGGAAATATCGTAATTAATTTAGAATGATCAAGGAGTTGATACAAAAATATGAGGTATTTTAGTAATATTTAGAGTTAATTTTTATACGTATTTCACGTCATTTGAAACTAGTATTTTAAAGTTAAAAATTCAATCGTAGTTCCAACGCCAAATTGTAACCCTCGTTTATAGAACACCATAGTCAACCACGAGCCTATAGGCTAAGTGCCCGTCAGTTCCTTCGCAACCGTTACCCAGTGAACAGTAATTTTATCCTCGCTTTCAGTCTCTCTGACGGGTAAGTTTCTATTAACAATGTGTTAGAGAGTTTTGCATTTCACTTACGTGCTAGATATTCTTTGAACTTGTCTTTTTGCTGAGCCGAGATGTTCCTCTGCAGGTTTAAGATTTCCTTTTTGAAGCAGTTTTGATACCATGTGTATTTGACAGATTGTAGGACAAACATCTCATTTCATTGTGCTTATGTTTTCATTCAAGCGATTTGAATTGTGTTTGAAGTGTTCGTGCTTTGATTCATGTTACTCTGAGATTTATAATTAATCCCAATATAGGACATTTTGAATAATAACTATTGCATCAGCTATGAAATTAATTGTCTAATTTCGTCTCACTCAAGTCTCTACGTTCGGGTATTTTATGACGAGCATACCGAAAGATCGACCAGCCATTTTGATACGGTTATTAAATTTCATAGCCTCGGGTAGAAGCTGCCTATCGATATCTCATTTTGTGTTCTCTGTAGCAGCCAGCTAATTAGGTACGATTCTTTAATGTTTTACTCAACAGTTGTATTATAAAGTTACCTTGTGCTATAGATTTTTCTTGCTAAATTCTGTATTTATTTCGAGTTACTTATTGGTCTTTATCCGGGCAGGTTTCAGTTTCAGTTTCAGGTCTCAGTTTCGGTCTCAATTCAGTATCAGTTCCAGTTTCGATCCTTGATCTTGGCCTTAACTTCTGCTCTGATTTTGATCGTGTTCATGAATAAATCTGCAAGCTACGGAGACGATCGTATCACTTCCTTCGAAGATCACCACCCACGAAATAACTACTACAGAAAAATAACGCGTTCCCTAAAGTGGCTCATTTCCTAAAACTCACAACTTCAGTGAGTGCAGCCTGTCTGTGATCGTCGAAAACAAGCCCACTTTTTGTTCCCCACTAACGCTCAGTGCGTTCAAGAACGGCATTAGTGTACCACTGTTTAAGACATTTCATCCCAACAATGGTTTGAGATTGTATAAATAACGTCACTTAACACGACAGTATAAATACGCAATTCTGTGGCGATACGTGCTCTTTCACTACACAGCAACAGCATAAATGTGTGATAATTACAATAATTACGAACATTAATTGAGTTCTTGCAAGGGGAATGTATTACGTACACATTTTACGTTAATTGAAATACAATCAATTTTTCATAAAGGGAGAGAGACGTCGCAAATTGGAGGAATCCAAACCCCCTGACATGAATGATATATGTTAACGAGGTCAACACAAGAAGGGAAAAACACAATTTATAAGCTTAATATTCACTTGAAAAACCACACAGAAAACACGTAAATTTATTACGAAATCAATATGATTTACCTCCTCAAATAAACCAATTTCACTCACAATAATTACTTAAATCATACAATGCCGAATGTTTGCGGAATTGAAACACTTTTCTATTTAACGACACATCCTAAATACACGCGGACACGTCAAAGTTCACTGAAAATCACTCCAATCCTATCACTTAATCTCGCTCATAATCTTAAACAAATATACTCTCATGAATTAATAATCACTGCAGTACCATTCACCAATTTTACTGACAAAATTATTCAGTCTACTCTCGACTAATATTGCACAGAATTACGTTTCACTTCGTTCATCGCATGTACGAAGTTACGCACTTTGTTTAGCCTACGCATGACGCTGGCACATCCTGTTGTTTAACTAGTTCCCAATCTCCACTGGTTTAAAGGGCAAAAGTTAAAGTTGTGTCACTTAATATTTTCATTTGGTTTCTGTTGTCGATATTCCGAATTAATCACGTAGACATCATATTCAACTTGACGCTAAAATCTCGATCCTCTCCGAGTTAACTACTGGCGAAACTTCCTGAGTTTAAATGAACTTTTCAAGGATCCAGTTACTCCACGAAGTAGTAGTCGTAGTAGTGATAGTAGAAATAGTCGTTGGAGACGTAGCGGTTGTCGCTCTAGCAGTACAAGTAGTTATCGTAGATTTCGATCGCACTGAAGTTATTGTAGATCGGCAACACTAGTAGTTATTGTAGATATTGCAGATTCTGATCCTTCCCTAAAATGAGAGAAAAATCCTCCGTGAGCGGATGCCTCAATAGAGGTGCCCTACTACGTTTATGCTGTTTGTTGGTATATTATTTCTGTTTCCTATCCCAGAAATACTCGTACCTCCCTCCGAGTGATATTCCGTCTTTTGCTTCCTTGAAGTCGGTTGCTTGCACCTAGCTCGTAGTTGCCCCTTGCTTCCTCGAAGTCGATCGTTTGCCCCTAGCTCGTCGGTGCCCCCCTGTAAAATTGTCGCCGCTTCGCACGTTGTTGTTCACCCGATGCGCGCCTTACTCTTTTGGCTCCCCTTGATTTTCCGACTGCTGCTTATATAATCCGTTGGTGTTTTCTAGGAACACGCCTCCTGTCTTTTAGCTTCTCCTTTCGTACTTGGTTTTGCTTTAAAGGTGTACTTTGTTCATTTGACTGTTGGCTTCTTATCCGATGCTTCCCACGCTTTCTAAGCGCTAGTAGAACATACTTTAACTGGTAGGCGTTCAGAACTGCTTACCTTGCAGTTCACGTGCTGTGTTGTTTGTATTTTGCTGGCTCGACAGTTGGCTTTTAATGGCTCTGCAGCCTAGCTGCTTCCACTCCCCCACGTACCCATCCACATTCATTCATCCTTACATATTAAAACATCATTACACATTACCATACAACACTTACACATTAACACATAATTACACATTACTATACATCACTTTACGTTATCACTATTACGACCAAATCACTACTACCACCACAGTCTCATTTATCAGAATACTGGGCAATATGCATTCAATTTTTACGCCAAACTCCTTGTTTGCAACAATACTAAATTTACCCAATTTTCAGGAAATAATTTTCTTATCTACAATTTCACATTGAAAATGATGCGATATAGAGTAAAATTCACTATGTGAATATGCGACTTACTTGTTTTCGTATTTTGAAGCATCACAATGCGTTAATGGGATCAACAATATTTAATATGGTCTTCGTATATGTAGAAGGGATCCATTTTTCTTTATTTTCATTCATAGCAAATGCAGTAACAGTTCATTTAAAATTGCATTTCTGACAATTTTATAATAACATGCAGGACTCTCCCATAGTTATGAACCCTCGACGCACGAGCTTCAGAGATATGTAAATTTTGGATCTAAAATTCTGAACTTCCTTCGATAAAATCTCAATTACCGTACGCCTCAAACCTTGAATGGTGTGCCAATGGCCCACCAAATTGGAGTTTGGAATTCCACTTTCCAATATTATGATCTCCGATTTCAACAATATTGGAGATATTTGTGCCTCCGATAGTGTGAGTATTTTAGTACAAATAAAGGTTTAGGTAACGACTTACGACTTATGGACACCCTTCTGGAACGTAATCTGTTTGTAAGTAGGAATTCTGTGGGCTTGATTTGTAAATCATGAAAATGAGTGACTATCCTACGAATATTACACATTATATCTATACGTTCTATCTTAAATTTTTACAATTTTTTAGAGAAATGCCACAGTTTAAAATAAAATGATTTTATTGAACGACTCATCCTCTGTATCTGCAGGGCTTCAACAACATAAAGGAATCAGTTCTTGTTAAATGAAGCGGGTGAACACAAAATGATACCTAGTTAAATAGACCTTAAGAGTTGAATAACCTGGTCGCAAAAAAAAACTAGAAATATTGAATGTGGATGTCTTGAATATGGGCTATGAGCTACATGCACAGTCTTCCCGGTGTCGGTTATGGGCATCATGTGCCAGTCAGAGGCTGTGGGTGCAGTCTCCCAGGCAGTGGCTGTGGGTGCAGTCTCTCAGGCAGTGGCTGTGGGTCAGGGTTGCCAGAATTGTTACGTTCGTAACAAAAGTGTTACTTTTTGCTTGCAAATCTTCATGTTGTTACTTTTGTTACGACTTTAACAGAAGTTGTTACTTTTTCAACATACAAAGTTGGTTCATATTTCAAACGCATATGCAAAGTATGTATTCAAAACACGTT
>VCRD01000048.1:563283-651225 GCA_006783055.1 Trinorchestia longiramus
GCGCATAATGAGTTTAGCAACATATTGCAATAACGCATAATAGGGTATTGATATAAAAATAGTGCGATTATTTAGAAATTTTTAAAATTTGTTACGTTTTTGACAAATTTGTTACGTTTTGAGATTAGAAGTTGTTACTATTCACGAAAACCTTCTGGCAACCCTGCTGTGGGTGCAGTCTACCAGGCAGTGGCTGTGGGTGCAGTCTCCTAAGCGGAGGCTGTGGGAGCTGTCTTCCAGGCGAATGTTGTGGGCGCAGTTTCCCAAGCAGATGCTATAGCGCATTTCCCCTGGTAGATAAAACAGTTGCAGTCAATGCATTACATAGACGATTAGGTTGAGATAAGGCGTTGACGAGACCGGAGGCTATCCATGCGTCTCAGCTTTGTCCTCCTACCGATGTCAGTAACACTGATAGCCAGACTTCGAAGCTTTTTATAGACATCGCTCTCGAATGACAAAAAAAGGAAACACAAGTTGTTCGAAAGGTTATTGCCACACACAACCCATTTATTTCCAGTTTGCTAGTGATACACGCAGAATAAAAAAAAGGGAATGAAGCAAAGGTGTTCATTTTCTTGTATTGTGATCCACCTGCTCCTCCAAAAATATAATCCAGAGGAGGAAATGGAGGATTACATTTGTAAGAACTTGTCTGATGGATTGTGATTCGGAGAGAAAACGAAGAATGAATTTGTGTAGTATATAACAAATTATTTTTAGTGCAACTTCGATATCGAATGATGATTGCTTTGTTATGTATGGTGAAAGGCATTGTATGAGCTGCAATGAACGGGAGAGAAAGTTTTATTGTGTAAGTAAGTGATCATTTGTCGACACATTATGGTGGAAATAGATATTCAGTAGATTCACGTCACGTGAGGAAACACAGTCGTGCCGGAAGTTTGGGATTTTAGTTAGTGCGAAAGATCTGGACACATATTCTGTAAACATTTCAATATTATATGCATATAAACAAGGGGCAATTTTAAAATATGTACCGTTTTAAAATTCTTCCGCTGCAGAGCTGGGCTTCTGCATTCGGTGCATGTGCGCTGTATATGGCATTTTGTTGGTAAACCACAGACTCTATTATAGAGTTATTCGGCGCGTGTTTGTTTGTTTGCATTTGAAATGCAATTGCTAAAGGCGTGAAAGCGGCTTAAATTGATCGTGAGATCAGTGAAGTGTATGTAATAAACATTATGAGCGATGGGATGGAGCAAAAATGGGCGAGAGCTTTTAAAGATGGCGGTGCAAATGTGCATGATGAGGAACGAAGTGGGCGACTTTCAGTCATTGATAATGATTTCGAGCAGAAAGTTGATGAAGTGTGAGAAAGAACTGACACTTTGCGATTTCAACGTTATGTGATAAGTTTCCTCAAGTGTCACGGAGTGTGTATTATACAATTGTTACAAAACTTTTAATATGTCGAAAGTTATGACCACGCTGGGTAGCAAAAATACTGACTGATGTGGACAAAATCAAGCATTTAGCCAGTTCTGCAACTTTCATAGAGCGGTACAGTAAGGAAGAAAACAAGTTTTTAAGCCACATTGACACAAGTTACGATACATGTTTCATTTACGTTACGCTTGCATCAAAGCAGCAATTTATGAAATGGCGGGATTCACTATCACTCAAATAAAAGGAGTTCAAGGAAACAATTTGAGACAGAAAAATGATGTGTATAGTTTTTTGGGACAGAAAGCTTGTGCATTTTTTGCTTCATGGTGACACAATAAATTCTACGACTTATTGTGAGACCGTAAAAAACTGCACCGTACAATCAAAACAAAAGGTGTGACATGTCGAGCCAGGAACCAGTTTGCTTCATGACTATGCTCGTCCACATTCTGCCAATTGAACTCAAGAGCTGATCCGATCGTTTGACTGGGAACAACTTGAATACTCTCCGTACAGCCTCGATCTAGCGTCCACCCAATCCAAATTTTTTCGTCGGTTTACCAGAGATAATCATCGATTTGCGGTGATAATCATCGTTTATAGTAGGAACTTCCGACGATAGAAATAGTACCGGTTATTACCGGTAATTATAGGTATTTCCAGACGATGAAATGTTCGCCGACGATATTGACCGGTCTTTACAGTCTTATTCCTACCGTCATTCCAAGCATAGGGAAAAGACGATAAAAGTACAGTCTTTTTCAGATAATAATTACCGGTTTATCGTAAGATATCATCGGTTTATCGTAAGAAAAGGCGATAATTACCGGTTAATGCTGACGAAAATTAGCGCCTGTCAGACGATAAAATTCGGATTGGTCAGTGACTAACGTGTTCCTGCATTTCAAGAATTACCTGGGTGGTCAGCGACGACGATGAAGAGGTTAAAACGACCACGTTGCAATAGTCGTTTAATTAGGCTGCAGATGTATACGACTATGGTATTCAAACATTGGTTGTACGATTCAATAAATGCCTTTGTATGGAAGAAAATCATATAGAGAAATAGAATGAAGCACAGATTTTCATCCGTAAAAAATACTTAGGAAACTCTACTTGTTTTTTTAAACGGTACTTACTTTAAAAACACGCCTCAGCGAGTTTACGAGTAGACTATTCACAATGAAATTGAATCCATTCTTGTAATCTAACATGACTAATCTTGAGGTGCAAGTTGTTTGAGTATTGTAAGGAAGAATGTGGGCTTCATAATTATCTTCTAGTAGCCGATTATATTTTTAAAGACGAGACCTGAATATATTTTTATTATCTATTTCTATCACACGACATTTTATTGAAAACAAACCAGGGCTCTAAACGACCATACTAAACTATTTTTTTTCAGCAATATTTTTGACTTGCTTCCCAACGATGTTTTTTTGCGTTGAGAACCAATGGTCGCTATACGAGTATTGTGGAGTGAGGTATAGAGGCTTTAGTAAAGTATTAGCAAAATGATTTGGCTTGAGTCTATTATTTGGGAAGGAGAAGAAAGGGAATAAAATTGTTGAATATAAAGGAGTGTGTAGCGGTGACCAAAGGAGGATTAGAACCTATAATGAGTAGCTATCAACATGCATCAAGTATTAAGCATCAGAAGATGATGAAAAAAGTGAAAAAAATCCTTACAAAATCATTTTACTTTGAGATGCGTAGAACACCACGAAAACTTGAGAGAGGGCAAGATAATGTTTTAGGGCAAAAAATGAGGCAAAGAGAAAGAATTAGTGGTAATGAAAATTTTAAATGAATTGTCACTAAAAAATAAATAATAAGTGGTACTAGTCCCTGCGACGACACTGGGATAAGTATTTCTAATTAGAATTTAATGCAAGAAATAGGTGATGAATGAGGCCGAATATTGATATACAAAACTAGAACGTTGAGCATGGCTTGAGTGAATGCTGCAATTAAAAGAATGAACTCAACAGCTTGAAAAGGCGGCTGGGTTGCATGACTTTACAGCAGAGTGTTTCAATGTTGTATAGAAATGGTGCCAGTTAATAAGAATAGGGTAACTCCAACCGCTGGTGAAAAAAGTTATAAATGGACCAGAAATTGGCATTTCAATCTAAATATGAATGGGAATCTTGAAGATCAATTAGTTATTTTTGTATGGTAGGTAGTGCTCTGAAATAAAATAAGAACAGTTGGACGGGGAGTGAAGGTCAGATGTGGTTGGCTAAAAATGTACAGTAGAAGCAATATGTAAAACGAAAAAAATTGATTCTTGGCTCTCAAAAATACTAGTCGGATTTGATCGAGTCGATGCACTGTGCAAGTGGTTTTAAACTTGTAAGAAGGGAGTGAAATGATGAAAAGGGCAGAGAAGGTTTTTTAGACAGTTCTCTAGCTTAATACAGAAGGAAATTAGGAAAGCGATTCATAGAGGTGAGGAGGTTGAAAAAGTGATGCGTGACGTTGACGTACTTTTCAACTGTATGCAGGATTTAAAATGTGTCGACATAGAATAGAAATGTAGTGGTTTATCAATGTTTTGACTACACTAGAAAGTAGAACAGCAGATAATAATTGAATCAGTTTTTTAATGTTGATACTACTTTTGTAATAGATTACGAGAAAAACAATGATAAAGTGATCACCGAATCGAAAATGAGGAAAAATTATGATGGAAATGAAGGATAGCGAAAAGATATTCGAAAAAGGGAAATTCTCCACGGGCATTGGTTTGAAATCATAATTCATGAATTGGGATACTTTGAATGTATATGTGTGTATACATGTATGTAGATCTTGGGGCACTAGTAGAAATTTAGTCCATGTGAACAATGGCGAAAGGATATCAAATAGGATAGGCGAAAGGATATCAAAATTGAGGGAACAACAAGAAGGTAATGATTTATTTTTTAATCAAGGATTCATTCGTGTGCTAACAGGTGAATTAAACAGAGAATTTTTGTACTATAGCAAAATTTGGACACATCTGTAATGAGATTCAATCTCACTCCTGAGTTTTGTTCTCGAACCATGGCAATATGTTGGGGCAGCTTGGTCGACTATCACCAACTTGGTCGACTGGTGAGCGAATCTGCTTGAGAGCGGAAAGACCCGGGTTCGAATCCCGCTGCCGATATGGTTGACGCGGCTAGAAATACGGCATGGGACTTGGGTAACCAACCAAATAATTATCGAATTATTCGACCCATGAATGGGCCAGCAGGTTCGCTCCTATAGCCCCATTTTCTCTCTCTCTCTCAGTCCTTGTCCAGTGGAAACTCATAGAGCGATTTAAGTGATAGAGATATAATGATATAGCTAGGTCATCTTCCAAACTTTTCCCGTTTTTATCTTCTTTCTTGCAGGCTTTTGACAATACTTCATCAAACATCAGCACTCAAAGTCTTCGGCCCGATGTCGCTGTTCACAAACCCGATTCTCGAGTATTACTATTTCATGAGAATTTGTAATTGTGTAATGTTTTTGCTAGATAAAACAGATACTTATTCATACATAACTGTTATTCAGGTTGCAAATAATTAATTATGTGTTTCGAATTCTTTTATTCGCATTATTACGCCCTGAATGTGTTTTCCCAGAAATTAGTTTTAATTGAACGGCAACACTTAATTCTATAAATGTCAATTTTTTGTTATCTACTCCTGTCGTAGATCCTAATCCAGGTTTAAATTATTTCACCGCTGAGCACTTTTGATGCTTCTTGGTCAGTTCCTGTGATGCTGACCTAAGAGTGACAAAACTTTAAGAACTTGTTTTTATAAAGTTGGGCTTGGAAATACCATGTTACAAAATTTTGATTATGTGTTTCTTTGGTCAGTGAATATTGTTGCCTAATAAGCTGAGTTTAAAAAACAAATAAATCATCTATTATTTCTTACAAAACTCGACTTTAGAGGCTAGACGATGGGCTATTAAAATTAATCTCTACATTCCAGATAAATTCAGCGCTAGGTTCCTGGGAAGTAATTAACTAAAACTTTGTACATGTTTCATGAACTCTTACAAACTTCTATACGCATCAGTAACATGTGTAATCTTCTGTTAGCTGCCATCATATGTCAGTATTAGTACAGAAACAGTAAATTCGTGATTTCAGTTCACTTTCAGGGCTGCCAGAATTGGAAATTTCATACCAAATTTCATGCATTTCGCATTCAAATGAAGTTTTAGTACGTTTGATATTAGTTCCAGTAAATTTGGGAGAATTTGACACCATTGGAAATAACTGATTCATAATATAATTGATTTTATATTTTAAAATACTATAAAAATCATTTATGAATGATACAAGCTAAGCCAAGAAGTTTGGGGTTGCATCAATGGATTTTAATTATTGTTTAATGCAGTAAACATGTTTGTTTCTGCTGGCCAAGGCTTCAGTGTCCTGCATTCCAGTTGCATGCTCTTATTGTCTGTGAAGTGACTTCTTTGAATGACCAAAGTTTCTATACGTTGTTGAAATTGTAGTTAATAATATGACATCAACAACAAAATTACAATGAATTTAAAAAGAAAAAAGAATATCATTCTGCCGGTGTACTATTATATAATCATATGCGTGAAAATGAAAGAAATAAGTTTATTAAAAGTTAGCAACAGAACTTAAGGCATGAATAGCTAGAATATAGAAAATTTGGTTCGTGGATTGATGCCAGGGTAAGGGTATGCTCTAATCGTAATGTGCGTACTTCTTGTTTCTTGTTCACGTTAGCAGTAATTGATGTACAGAGGTAGAATCCCGTCATGCAATCAAACGTGCGTCACGATTGGGACCTACAGGTAATTACTGTAACTATCGCTAGTACTATCTTGTCAGTTACTATCTTGATATATGAGAACATATCTTTAATATCCAGTTTCGTTTTTAAATTTCCCATTGGATTCTTTTGTACCATTTAGGCACCATCGAACCTCACAACACTGAGAATGAAGTCAAAAGCCATCTTGCTGGCTGACCCACCTCCTTACTATAATTTTAATCAAGAACCTAAACTCGGTAGATTCCCCTACACCTGGAATGGAACACCCATTCAACCTCTGGTTTGTTAATAGGCTAAAACGCGTTAAGCATGACTTGGATTTGTGTAATTTAATTATTTATTATTGTAAATCATTTTTGTGTGTATTAAATAGGAGTATAAAATTTCATAATTGTCATTTTCCTATGCTAGGATAAGTGGTGATGATCCCTGTTGCCAATGTCCCCGAGACCTCAGTTACTTTACGTTGGATGTCCGGAGCTTTAACCGAACAATAAATATAAGTGGTGAAGCCCCTACACCCAAAAAGATCAACCAAAGCGAAGCACAGCGTATTATTCGGAAATCACTTGCACTATAATACAACTGCAATAGCAAATGTAGACTGAGATGCATCGTGAAAACACGAGCTCTACAAAAGAATACAGCAGCGTAATTAATTTTCACCCACCAGGATTATCATCGACACACACGAAAAAAGTACTATCTTTCACGGTGAAACTATGTGAGCACAATTTTCGAACTGGAATGTTGGTTAATTTACCTGCATCGTACGTACTCGTAATGTTTGTAAATATTCTAACAAAATACTGTCTACGAACTCGCTCTATACTGACACAGGGAATGTGTTTTCAAATTCAGAATCCGTGCCGACAAATACTAAATGTACTAAATAGCATCCTCAAGAAAAGTGTAGAAGCATAATTTCCAGCCATGTGTTTCTTCCAGGGTTTGACTTAAGATTTTTGCGTAACCGTTATTTAAGGAGGAAATAAATGTTCAGTTATGCAATTTGATATACGTAATCTTATCATAAAAGAAAACCTCCTGTTAATAAAGAAAATAATATTAATATATGAACAAATTTATCTGAAACTAACAGAGCAGCTTGCTTGTGATTGAACAGATCGGCCCAGTAGGAACGAAATAAATTGAACTACCTTCATCCGGCGACAATATTATTGAGCGGTACTATACGTCTAACGAACTATCTCTGTGTTTATGTTTTTTATGTTTGTTTGTATTTGCATGTTCATATTGCTATCTCTATGTATCTTCTTATGCTGAACTGACACTGGTATAAAACGCTAACGGAGAGCTCAGGCTTGACAGAGAAGAAAATATACAGACTCTATTTAAGAATAAAAAATGGTACAAATCTAAGTTTTCAATGTATCAAAAGTTTCCTATTATGCACCACTCCTTTGTGACTTAGCGATTGCAAGGCCGAAGGATAGCACAATTAAAATTTAAACGGGACTGACCAATCAAAGGAAAAAAGAAAAATAATTCGCTTGAAAGAAAGTCAGAACCATTCAATGACAAAGAGCCAATTACAATGATGAATCTGAAATTGTTATATGTAGTAGTTGACGATCCAGAACTCATTTTTTAGATGGTATAATAACAAGTACATTTTGCATACAATGTCTTAATTTTCATTCTGAATAAAATAGATTTGATTATTTTAATATTTTTGTTATTCTTTCCTCTGTTTTGATTTGGTATCTTTTGACCGTGATATTTTCAAAGTTTAAAAAAAATTCTAGCAGCCCTGTTTAGTTTGAGCTGTGACAGCACTAACAAGTAGTCGTAGCTAGATGCATTCATCTCAACTGGTATCAAGAGCTTGTAAACATTCTGCAAACGCATTTTTTATATGTTTGGTGAATTTATGATGACATAACGCTAAAAGTTCCCTGGGGAAAATCTGCTCAAATGAATGAGCCCAGCAAAGCATGTTTTGGCTTACATGTTGATGATCAAGACACACGCTACCCAGATTTTACTTGCAAACCTTGCAAATGAACTATGAGAGATAAGATGAAAAGTATTGCATGTTTGCATGCATAATTAAAAAATTGAAATTGTACACAAGACTCATTTTTATTTAACTTTTTCATTCAAACATTTTTACTTAAGGTTATCGACAATGATAATATGCTTTAATCTTCCTACGTTAAGTTCGACAAGATCATGTGTGTTTTTTACCTTGGATCATTGGCATGAGCTATGAAATTACGGAATGTTAAGGATGTTTAGTATCCAATATTTTGTATTTTCGTGGCATTTGCTGCATCTATCGTGCTCTAAAACTGTATTTTTTATACATGTTTTGTGCTAATTTTAAAATTTACAAAAATATACACTATTAATGAATTTTTAGTAGCCCAGTGAAATAAAATTTAATGGAGAGATACCGGTGCAAATAGCCACTGAGTTAGTGTGGGGAGGAACAACGTCAAACGGTACCCAGTCTTGGAGTCCAAGAAGATATTATTTCCTAAATGGTAAATGAAATCAAATTCGATGAAGCAATTTGTTGATGCTCTAGACAAAGAGTCTACAGAATTCAAGTTCTGTCAAGACCTAATTTTTGTAATGTCTTTGGTAAAACTTGAAGTCGGGTTGTTTCTCGGAGTGCAAAGAGTTTCCCAAGAAGCTTGCGAGAACGGTGAAAACGACGTGTTCAATTGTTTCTCAGTGGTTACATGCTTCCTGGGGTATCAAAAGCGAGAAAATGTTGAGACCCTGGTGAACAACTACGTTAAAATAGGCTGTAAGATGCCTCTCAAAATTCGTACCTTCGTAGTTCATCTTGAAAACTTCAAGAAGAACGTTGAAGCGTCCCCCAAGAAGCAGGCAACGACTTCCACCGAAAGTGCAACACGTTGAATGTTTTATTATTTAACACAAAGAACGTGTACTTGAATGACTACTCACAACTCCATAGCATTTCACAGCACTATGAATATGACTCAGTAGCCTCAAGTATGTACTATGCTGGCTTAACGTATGAAACAGAACCATGTTACTTTTTAACTTAGTCTACAATTGTTTCTTGTGGGTTAATATTTTTTTCCGAAAAATTATTCCAGATGCATAAAATGTCCTAAAATGGTTATTTATGTGTAACATACTCGTAAGCATTTATTCTGCATCCTTGCTATAGAGAGTTCAATGCTTCTAAGTACTGTTTCCTACTTTATACACTATGAATAAATAGCTGAAACAAATTTACTTCTTAGGTCTACTCTGTTCTTATTATTGTTTTCAAATTTTTACAAAACAGGACTCAAACATGGACATTATCTTTTTCATAAAGGAGTGATTAAAAACAAAAGTGAGCTAAACTGCTCCGCACAATGCAGCGTATCTCATTACCATGATTTTCTTTTTCTGAAGCTGAATTTCCATAAAACCCAGAGGTCTTATCTGATCTAGGGTAACCCTTTAAAGCCCATGATACTAAATTGGCCAACCCCGTTAATCCCTGCAAGTTAGGGCTTAGGAGCCGTTCTCCTGTACAGGCCAGGGCTGCCATGGCGATACACCAATATTTCAGATCTGACTTTTTGTGTTGTATATTCTGATCAACCTAATTGAGTTGGTGCTTTCTCTTGATGAAAAGAGTATTATATGTTAACTTATTTTTCGTCCAATCTCATATTACATTTGTAGCAATATTACGTGTAACACTTGCCTACAGAAAACATTCAAAACTTACTTTGTAGTGTTGTATCATTATTCAAAGAACCTCATAATTACGGTATGGTGTAGTTTTGTTGCAAAGACAGGTAAGAATATACGGTAAATACTAGCATTACTGTGGCGCTTCATCAAGTGAAATTACAGGTAAAAGTAAGGATCAATTTGACATTTCAGTCACTCTTCTTATTCGGGCGTTAAGCTCTGTGTAGGACGCTTCACTGAAGGAAACATGACTTTTTTACTACGTTTATTGTAGGGGAAGAGTAAAATACGTTTTGCCATTATGTACCTTATTATTTCATTGCAATGTGCTCCACCTAATTATAGGTAAACTGTTTATTTCAGAAGATGAATTATGAAGAAGTTGATTAAAGCTACCCTTCATTTAATCATTAGGAATCAATCGGAAATCATGTTCTAGACTTTTAGTCGTATGTTCCGTCATTCATGTCCTTCTTTAACGTAATCGAGAATTTTATTAAACATCATTCCTAAGTGTAATAATAGTGTCAACACATGGAGAGTAAAAAATAACGAACAAAACCATGTTACAAGGTAATAAATACTTCTCTGGCATTCCGCCCTACCAGTTATTTGCATCAGTGCATGATTCATATCTATTGAGAGTAGTTCCCACTAGACTGGTATTTTTAATTCAATATTTTTTAGATCCAACCAATCACCAGGTGCTGTTATAAGCAAGGTTTTTTTCGAAAATGAGCAATTACTTGAGTTTTGATCAAATATAATGAGTAGAGCAGATATAAACATGCTACAACGGCAAAAAATCTAACTTCAAAGTGATAAACAGTTTTATGAACAGCTGTATGAATGCGTTTTATGTCTCATTAGTGTTTCGACATCAGTTGAAAGAAATAAAATAAATTTTTGCTCTCCAAATAAACTTTATTATAGATTTAAGTTTTTTACAGCATTGGTTATTCGGTTACAGCTTTGTTAAGCGGTAAGTGAGAAAACAATTGTAAGGGCATAATTTCTAGCCCTAAGGTTCTATTAGGGAATGGCTTTAGACTTTTGCCTGCCTGTAATTAAGAAGAAAAAAATAATAATATATATAGAATATAAAATTAATAACTCAAATTCACAAAAAAATACAATGTTGAACGATATCCTATTCCATGAACAAGTTTAACTAACGGAAGGCTTGCTAGCGACGGAACAGTCAGATTTTGTAGGAATGAAAACTATGTTCAGCCGGAAACGAGTGCGTGAGACTAAATGTCTGACGAATTATAGCTGAGTTTATTTATCTATGGGTATTCAAATTTATCTATCTATGCTGAACTGACAGGGGTACAAGGCACCGCCGAAGAGGTCAGGCCTGACGAGATAAAAACACTTTCTTTAATTACCAATAAACAAATATTACAAATCTTAGATTTTGTGTCACAAGGTTACCTACTATGCAGCACTGTTTAGTCTCTTTCCGGTTGCGGGCAGAATGATAGCACATTGAAAATCTAAACGGAAGCAACCAATCAAAGAAATAAAGCAACAGAATTTACGTCCTAGAAAGTCGGATCCATTCACTGACAACAGTATCATTAAGTTAGTGATAAATCATTTGATTTACAAGTACAGCTCTGCACGGTACTTGTCGTGAATTGCAGGACTGCACTGCATGGAACATAATGTTCGATGAGTGAGCCAGTAAACGCGTAGAAGACGTTAATAGAGCGTATAAGAAGTTATGTGCCGTACCTATATAATGCCATTTTACGGATGACCTAGCAACAGGAAAGCTACTTCGGCTCAGCTAAGGATGTACCGCTATTTAATACCACTTTCAGGTTCTACAGATACATATTACGACAATCTTATCAAGTCAAGGCATCTACTCGCAGTCCCACGCCACAGAGAATAATGAAGACACTACATCCTACCATGGACAGGATGGCGCAGCCACTGAGGTCACTACGATTTTTCAAGAACTCTCTACGAGACGGAGTTTCATACACGCTGTATAAAGATTAGTTTGTAAGTTGATTTGTTTGCCTTACGAACCACCACAAATGCCTTTCCGTTGTTTTTTGAAAGAAAAGAGAGTGATGCTTCAAATTCGTAGGTGTGATAAAATTATGGTACGCCTGGACCTGAACGAAACTCGGACTGTCGTTAAAGCTCCCACATCAGTCCACGTTGTATTGACCGAGTTGGACAATTGTGCGTCGTCGACTCACGTGCTAAAATTCAACTAGTCTTGCGTGTCCGTTGATGTTATGTTAGCTTATGTACTTCCCTAGTTAAGAAACTGAAGTGAGTGCAACCGTATATCCTCCGTGGGAAACGGTATAACGCGTTGGATAAAAAGAGTATCAGCCCTGCGTAAAGATCCCTTATAGTACTGGTAGAAGATAAAATAGAATAGCATATTGCAACAGTAATGAGCCTTTGGTTAATTCTTGAGTTGCTATCTGAAACCCATGTCGTATAAAAAAATGCACAATCACGTATATGCACCATTATTACACAAATATTCCAGTGACGTGCACGCACCTTAATCAATTACAAACATTTCAGTCACAACACACTGCAATCATACACATGCCCCATAAGACAAGAAGGATATGGAATTGGTGCTTTCGAGAATCGGAAGGTTCCTTTTCCACTATTTATCGAGACGACTTTTGAAAATGTTCACAGTCCCAGTTGAAACGGTATATTCTGGTAAATAGTTCAAGATTCTGGCAATTTTGACTGCAAAGAAGTTTAAAGCACGAGATATCGTGAATGTTTCATATGATCAGTTTATAGCCATTATTTCTGGTTCACACGTTATAGTGTCAGTTCAAAAAGCCCTTCAAAGGTAATATCCTTGGATATATTTATAGGCCATTCATATATTTATAGTCCTTGATGACTTGTCCTCGCTGTTTTCTTTGTTCTAAAAAGATGAGTTCAAGCTGCTGAAGACGCCTTTCGTAGCTGAAATTGGGGAGAGCAGGAATCATTGTCGTTGATGTACACTGATTTATTTTTCATTTTATTCAAACCTCTTGTAGATCAGCGGACCACGTTTGCAATGCATATTTTAAATGTGACCGTGCTAACGCTGTATAAAACTGCAAGACGACGTTTTTGATTTCTATCTAAAATTTCCTTCAATGAAATCAAGGATTTTACTTACATTTCTGACGCTTTTTTGCCAATTGTTTGAAGCTTGATATTTTCAGTGATATTAATAGGAGTTGAGCAAAATCAGGAGTACGGAATAAGATCGTAACGTTGATATATGTGTATGAACAGAAGCTGAACTCAAGTGAGGTAATGCAATACATACCCGAAGAAAGGATGATGTGGAGGAGCAAATTGTATCGAAGATGAAGACAAATAAAAGTGAATGTTACTGGAGCTCACTCATGAGTAGCTGGGTTTCAAACACTGCTAGAAGAAAACCTTTTTCGAAGCTCATATGAGGGTCTTCACGCAGCCTGTTGTTACTCGGTAGACTAGGTGCTCCGTGTAGGGGTTATCGCCTGGCATGCTGTTTCGGTCCGGGACAGTAATTTGCGCTCATATATGTTTACATCTTGCTCACTTTCGAGATGAAGTGTGCAAAGAATAGAAGCTTCCCAATTGTTTCTGTTGTGTCTCATGCAGAAGAGGCTGCTACAGTCGGTTCTTCTTCTTATGGTATATTTGTTGTGGTGCTTCCTGCTGTCATTATTGGTGTCACTCCATTGTTCTTTTCCAACCTGAATAATTCTGGGTTCACCAGTTATTATGTCCTATTTCACCGATTAGCTCCCAGCAGACTGAATATTTTTTTTAGTCCTACTCGTCCTCTGAGGAAGTACGGAATTTTCGAGGAACACGACAGCTGAATAGGTAAATAGAAGTTGGATGAATTTGACGGACTTGTAATCAATATTCAATTATTTAGTGAATTAGAATAGAATAGAATGTGTAGAATAAAATGAGGCAATAAACACGAGCCATTTGACCCATTCTTGAGCTGCTACCAAGTCCCACGCCACCTAAAGTAGAGGCATCAATCATGCACGTACACCCCAATCACGTAAATAAATTCAGTCACGTACACGCACTTCACTAACATACAGGAATTTCAGTAAGGTGCATGTATCAGTCATACTGTGGCCCCAGGACTTAGGAGCATAGAATTAGTACGTTATTTGTAATACTGAGTAGTTCGTAATCCAATATTTGTCGAGAGTATTTTTGAATGTGTTCACAGTGCCAGCAGAAACGATGTCTTCGGGCATCTGGTTCCAAGTCGCCGCAATTTTAACGAAAAATAGTTCATAGATCGGGATGTTTTGAACTTTCAATGTATGATTTTGGTCGTTATTTTTAAATTGCACGTTACTGTTTCTTTTGGAAAATCCTTCCAGGATAACATAGTTAAGGCCTCTGAGGTACTTAGAGCTCTAAAAAAGTTGTCCAGGCAGTCTTTCTTGTTCTAGGGAGATAAGTTCAAGCTGCTGAAAACATCTTTCGTACCCAGAATTGCAGAGTTCTGGAATCATTTTCTTTGATTTACGTTGATTTTTTCCATTTTAATCATATCTCTTCGTAGGGTAGGAGACCAGAGTTGCTCAGAATTTTCGAAATGTGGCCGGACTAGTACTCTATAGCGCGGTAATATCATGTTTTTTGACTTTTATTCAAAGTTTCGTACGATGAATATGCATTGTCGCTGCACCAGACAACGGATACAATCCACACCGGGAAGTTTTTTCAAGTTACATGTCTCTGTCTTGTTAGATGGAAGACTATCCAACACAAACACATAGGATTATGGCATCATGCAGCGTAAAATTAATGTTAATGTTACCTTAGAGGGGCTCTTGAAGATGGAAAACTAGGGAAGCTGAAATAACGGCCATAAGCTAATAAAAAGTATTTTAAGAAAATCCCAAACACTAAACTTCTTTCTAGTTAAAATGGCCATTTCCTGGAACCATGCTAAACGAAAACAAAGATACTACTGCCACTTGAACACATTCAAAAATCCTTTCGACAAATATTAGATAAAAAGCCCTCCAGTTCCATAAAGTTTTGATTTCACATCCTTTTAATTGCGGGGATCTGTGTATGATTACGACTCGTGTATGTGACTAAAATACCTGTGCTTGATTAAGGTATGTGTAAAAACTAAAATGTCTTTGGGTATATGAAGTACATGTGCGTGGTTAATGCATTTACGTTAGACAGCATGGAACTTGGGTAGCAGCCCAAGAATACTCCAAACAGCTCGTTCCTATTGTCAGATTCTATTCTATTCAATGGGACAAACATACTAATGTTGATATACAGTACATGTACACTATGTACATAGAAAGCCTCTTACGGTTGGTTCTGTCAGAACAGCGTAAGCGTTCTAGAATGTCATACAGTGTTACACAAAAGTAGTCGGTTGACCACTTTTGTCATAACTTAAGTTTAGGTTCACAATTTTACCTGATATTTGGTCAGTATTATCTCATATAGTATCATTAGTCGTATGTGGAAAGGAAAACTACAAGTTCTGTTAAAGATGTTTTATTGATTTTAAACACAAATGATCCTATGAAAAAGTATTGAATACGTGGTACTATTTCCTTTTTCCTGCTCAAAATTTATAATTTTAAAATACATACAAATGTTTACTTGTTCCAATGATATTGGAGAGTTATCACCGGCTAAACACAGAGCCACACGATTGTTTACAAAATAGTCTCATCTGTTGTCAGGCTTCTTGGTCCACAATCTGCGGATTTAAGTTTAATAAACTAAAACTAAAGAGTTATCCAAAGATATGCATAATAAAATGATTGAACGTCATTAGAATTATAAAGAATATCCTAAGAAACAGATCTACCACTAAACACGGTGGAGAATATCATCAGGAAAAATTATCATACGTTTGGTGATAAAGTAACAAACATTCTAAAAACTGATAGAACAAGAAAGCTAAATGAAAGCAACTCAATGTGGATAAGCAGAAAAGTATAGAATAACGCGTTTAATAGCTGTGTTGAAATTCAAACTGACCTCAAAGCATCTGCTATTGAAGAAAGCAAAGACACTACTATTAGAGCTCTAAACTACACTGGCTTGATTTACGATCCAAATAAAAAGTGTCATTACTGGAACATCAACATGTAGAAGCTCGTTTGAATTTTGTTGAAAGCTATAAGGAAAAAATAGGAAGTTATGGGATGGTGTAATCTGGTCAAACGAAACTAAAATAGATCTCATCCAAAGAAACTGGGCAACGCAAGTTTGGAGGAAAAATGAGACTGCTCATAATAATCAGAATACTATCCCCACAGTGAATTTAGAGGTGGATCCATCATGATAGAATGATGTGTTTCATCGAATGGCATTGGTGAGTTAGAAATTATGAAAGGTAGAATGAATGGTCAAACGTACAGGGAGATTCTTGATAAAAATCCTCGGAGATCTGAAGTTTTATTGTGACGCGTTGCAAGTTCATGTTTCAAGAAGACAATGATCGCAAGCACACTGTCAAACTAACTAAAAAATGACTTAAAAATAACAAAAATGACATCCTCAATTCTCCCAGTCTATCTCTCCACCCAAATCCAATTGAGAATTTGCCAAAAACTTTGAAGATTGAAGTCCAGCAGCGGAATCCTCAAAATATCAGTCAATTAGAGGATTTTTTCAAGAAAGAATGGGAAAAAAGACCAGTAGATCTTTGTAAAGAATCGCAAAACTATAAAAAGCGAATGGAAGCAGTTGAGCGATATAGAGAATTCGTTATAAAATACTGAATGAATGCATCCGATCCTTTTGCATAGGCTCTTTTTGTTTCTGATGAATAAAACAATTTAAACACTTACGTTTTATTTTATTTTCACCTAGAATTAAATATATTATATGAGATAATACCAAACAAATATAAAGTAAAATTGTGAACCCAAACTAATATCATGACAAAAAATGTGATCTAATCATTACTTTTGCGTGTCAGTGCATATATTGATCATAAACGAAGCCTTCTCTCTGGTTGTAAGGTTCATTTTTTCGTGTCGTACCATGGTGAACCAAATTTTGAGCAAAGTGTGTTTAAGAAATTGAATATAAATTCTGCGATTTACCTGGCAAAAATGAGAAAAAAACATTAATAACTGGTTGCAGAGGCCTACCAAAACGACTTTAATATTTTTTTTAATTTCCGAACATAAAGTAGTGCCAATCACAACATCAAATTCAATGAATAATGTATTTTGTTATTTTGTTTTTGTCATTACTGACTTATGTTTTTTATGAAAAATGATAGATGGAGATACAAAGCTACAATCATGTGTTAGAACATCTCGTATTTCCCCACGTCCGTAGGATATTTGACTGCTATTGTTCGGGCTCTAAATTTTATAAATGATATGTATTGAGGTGTAAGTGCAATATAGAACGAAATGCTTAAATTTTTCCTTGCAAATATTTTTCACCAGAGTGGTTTCTTTGAATTTTATACCAGAATACAAGTTTTGTATGTGAACATTTTAAAATGAAATTCATTACAAGAAGATCAAAAAATATTTGATTTTGAAGTGATTTTAAAATGAAAATTTGTCACAATGGGAAAGAGATAAGCTCATCCACCAATAAAACGCTCACGAAACGATGATTTGTAACGAATGAAAGTATGTTCTGAAATAATTACCAAACAAACTGGTTTGGTGTTGAAAATTGTATTGAATAGTCTCAATACCTTCAGTTTCTATTGAAATTGCAGTCTTTTTCCCTTTTATTAAAACAGTAATCATCCATTAATTCGTGTACGTGTACGTACATTTTTCGAATTTAATACTACATTCAGAAACAAGCGTAAAATAAATTATGGTTGCGCACGAACTCATATGCCGCTCACTGTATATACAAATATGTGTTTTGAATATTCATAGATCTTGAAAAATGTGAGTTTGCTGTTTTATTATTCCTTTAATAATAAAAATTATTAGGTTATACTAAAATGAGTGTTCAATTCATTTTGTCACCCTAAACCCCAATCTGACGATAAATCTCCTTCTTGGTAGGGATAGCATCAAGCTTACATGCTTCAATGATTATTTTTACAGCGAGATGGGATGAGTCACAGCAGAAAGCAAATAAGTGTTTATAGAAATCAATAGAGAAAATTATTATCATTACAAGTCAAAATTATTATCTTCACTTATTCATTGGGTATAGAAATAGGTTCATTCGTATTCAAGTATTTGATTCGGCCTGAAACAAAAATTTTTATCTGCTGTGGGAATAAACGGCGGGATTGTTTCCAGATCAAGTTCCACAACTTTTCTACCTTGTAACGGACTTTTGGGAAAACATGAGGTAGATATTCGTTTTCACATGTAACGAAACAGAGTAAATACGAGCGTCTTTTTCGTTTGGGGAGGAGAACCGAGCTCTTTGATTTTTTTTTTGCATGTGCTCCGTATGCATTCCACTGTTAACATAGCAATGGAGTTTAAAGTATGGGATCAGTATTGTTTAAGTTCAGTTATACGCTCACGTCCTACTTTACTACGACAATTCTTACTCGGTTCATGTTTTAATGAATTTCTGCTGATTCACTGTTAATTCTTTCGGTGTGTATCCCTCAAAGTTTCAGATGGTTCTAAGAAAATTACATTCGATTTTCATAGGCCAACGTTTGCAGTTCTTGACATAACTATTTTGGTTAATTCACAACAATAAAATATTTTTAGCGAGATTGATTTTATTCAGTAGTATCTTTACTACCAAACTATTCTATACATTTACCAATCTCTCAGTACAAACAGAATGTCAGTTCAATATCAAAAGTTTTATAATAGAAAAGCGTATCGACTATTTTCACAATATCAGTCTTATTCACAATGAACAAATAGTTTCACTCAAAGCCACATCTTCACCGTAAAACGTCAAGATATTAGTGCATTAAAACCTTTTTTCTGGATGATCACTCGCTAAAACAAGGCGACAAGTAGGTATTAAGTCATGCAGTAACTGTACTAAAGAAGGTCGTGAGCTACTAATTTGAAATTTTGATGACAGTGGATTAGTCAATTTTTCTCCTAAAGTGAAAAGTCATAGCTTTCTGGAAGCTGAAATACTTATGAAGTGCAGTAGCTTCACTTCATTGTTTCAACAAATGCCTTTCATTTTTATCGGACAAATTATCCGATCTACAGATGAACCATACATTGAACTAACCTTGGCCCTCTCGTAGCTCCGACCACAGCTCCCTTGACTACTTGTTTTAGGGTAAGATTGGATCCAGTGCCCATTAACTCTTGGCATCGACAGCTGAAAATTTGAAGAAACTTGGAAAAGAAACAGCGAGAGAAATCAGTAACGAGAAAACTAGACGTGCCACCGCTAGCTTCAGTTAAAGGGTTTAAGTCTGCGCTCATAAGAATTAATTCCATCGTGAAGATGTAATTCAGCTTTGAAAGCACAAAACAAGAAAGTTACAGAGGTGTACTCTTTTCCCTACACTCTCTTAATTTTCAGTTAAAAATGTTGTACAATATAAGTTCCATAGAACATAGGAATCAAACTTTCTAGCCTTTAAAGTCCTGCAATAACAATGTTTTTTATTTCTAATTTTAGCTGAAGAGAATGTTTTCATCTCTAATAAGGTCGATGTAGATTTGTAGCAAAAATTCCATCATCTTTGACAACTACTTACCCATTAATACCTCATACAATTTTATCTGATACAAATTAATTATTCTAGCATAATTTATTAGATTTTAATGCATCAATCTGATAAATTACAGATAAAATGCTTTTATACACTCGTTCCGTATTATATGGACACTTTTGGCAAATTAATTCAATTCACTCATTTCAAATGAGCTCTCTGTTTGAGTAGAAGGGAAGTTTGTTTTAACATTGAACACTTCTGCATTCGAACGTAATTTCAGTAATTTTAGGATTATAATGCAAATTTTATGAATTTAAGCATGATTATATGAACATCATGAATTTTAGATGGTTTCATGAATTTCATGAATTATACCAGGATTTCATTAATTTCATGAATTCTAGCATGATTTCACGAATTTCATGAACTTTAGCACCGTAGATCAATAGTACGTACCTTAGGAAGACAACAGCGATTGAAATGTATAATCAGCGGATGTCTTTGAGGCAGCTAGGCTACTTCAAAAGAGACACTTGACTGCAGTTAACATAGTCGCCGTGCTGCGACTGACAGCTACTTGGCAGCGTCTAATACGGTGCTAAGCCGACCACAGAGGCGCCGAGTGGCTCCGAAGTACACTCCCGCGAAACGGGTAGAGTTGTCTCCAAGTCCAGTATCAGACAATCAGAGCTGCACGGGTACGTGCAGCTCTGATAGTGAAACGACGATTAAAAAAGTGCAACTGTAATTATACTGCTACAACGGAGAGTAGAAGGCTGCAACGATGAAGATGACACCACAAAGGAGGCTATGACGCCGTAACGGCAAGAGGACACTATAAGGGAAACTTTGATACTGTTACGCTGCAGAGAACATTGCAACATTGACTAGAACAATCTAATGACAATTAAGACGCAGTAACAGCGACACGAGCACTGCTACGAAGACTAGAACACTAAAAATACGAATAGGACAATACAACAATGATCAGAACATTAGAACTTCCAGCAGGTCTTGGCAACTGCAAGCAAGACACCGCTACCACATAGAAGGAAAACACCGTTACTGCAAGGATGCCGTGACTGGTGAAAAGACACAGCAACTGGTCGGAAGACACCACAGCTGCAAAGGAAACACATCAACTTTAAGGAAGATAGCAGAACAGTAGAGATGGCAACTTCACAGCAAGGAATATACAGTAACTGAGGTAATGACACATCAACTGTAATTAAGTAGCCTACAACTGCAAGGTAGACAATGTAACTGCTAAAAAGACAGTTTTTGCTAACGGTAATTCTGCAAAGGCATGTGGTGACACCAACTGCGAAAGTAAATGTTTAACTGCTGCTAGTAAAGCTGTAACTTCGACTAGTGATACTTTATCCTTAAATAGGACATTGCACCTGCCAACAGGATATCTGCGTACGTGATAAAAACTTTTTAATTGCAATTGACACATCGGAATTGCGATAAGCAGACATACAATAAAATTACGACTGCTTGAAATATGCCACGACTCGGTCAAAAACACAATTTCCACTCATAATAGAAATTTATAGTACTTATCAATGACATTGTCTGTGAAGTCGGTACCGATAACGAGGATGATTGTTACATTCATTTTATGTTGAATCCAGCACCAGAGCACCCGCCAGCCATCGTTCGTAGGTCACTTGTGTTGCTTAGAAATGTTTCTTCCCTGGTCTGTAGTGAGCATCTCAGTCGGACTCATTTTTGAGGTTGGTTTACAAGGCATGATCTTCACAGATAAGATTATAATCCCGGCTGCTAGTCTTCTAGAGAGCACCTATAAACGATACGTGGCATACATGAAACAAGCTTCTAGACGATGGTGAGTGGTCTTCCACACGGTCACTGTCTGAGTTAAATCTGTGTGTTGTCCAGTAACTAAATGTTAAAATGGGTAGCAAGGAACAAAATCGAGATTAACCACTGTTAATTAGAGTAAGTATACTATCTTGTTGAGCATGAAGTTCAATTGTGATATGCCTTGAGGATAAAACTATTTATTTAACGGTAGAGTTTGTAGTGAACTGACTAGAAAAAACGCATTTGAGAATCTTTCTACTCTGGTGAAAATTTCAGAAACCACGTGTGAAAAACATTCACTGCAGATTTTTGAAATGCGCCAACATTAAACGCTATTTCTGTTAAGTATATCTTATGGTACATACTCTTTCAGGTAAATCGTACGAGACTTCTGTTTGAAATGAAGCGGAAAAAACTTGTCAGGATCTTCACACATGTTGAGCAGCCAATAAAGTTGTATAATCTTATTTCACAAGAAACTGAAGCAGCTCAGTGAAAATAATAAACCAATAGCTGGAAATTCAAAACGAAACTACAATGAGGAATCCCATTCCGCAAGGCAGTGAGTAGTTTTCATGGAATAATTTTCACCTCAAATGCAGGACTCACATTACTTTTCATTGCCATGTATACGGGGAGTGAACCCAACAAAGATTGGTCCTAACTTCCGATAGGCTATATGTTTGAATAGGTTTCATAAATGAATAAAATTCTCAATTTAAAATTCTCAAATTCTCAATTAAAGTCTCAATTATAACTGGTTTATTGTGTTGAAAAGACCATATTAAAACATAATAGTCTGACGTTTTATTTGCAATTCTGAGCTTATTTTCGAGATGACCTCCATTTACCTCTGTACATTTCTTGTGGCGTAAGTCGTGATTGTCGAAGACGTCCTTACAAATAAACCAAGGCATGGCTCTTATCTCTTCCTTGATGGTTCCATTTAGTTTACTGATTTTCCTGGATCTTCCTGCGTACACTCAGTCCTTAAGATTACCCCAGATGGAGAAATCTGGGGATTAAGGCTTTGACTGTAAATGTGCTTTTTCAAAATCTGAAGTCTCGTAAATCGTATTCAGTAACAGGCCAGCAATAGTCTACATTTGTATTTACCTAATACTGGAAAAATCTGTTTCGTCTTTATTGTGCATAGGCAAGTCCTTTCTCTGCTGTTTGAGGCTCAATGACTATCATTTAATAGTACTCTCGTACAATTCTCTCGGGATACACCGATTTACTCGCTGCACGATTTCTAACAAATCTTCAATACTTTTTACGGTTTTACTTCGTGTATTGAAGTTTCTCACTGCCCCACATTTCCCAGAGTTGAGCAACAAATCATGAATTATGTATGTCAAGCACAAAATGAGCATGGAAATTCCCCCACATGTCTTGAACAAGTCTGTCTTGTACTAATGTATGACTAAGTATATTCTCTTCTCGCACCTCCATTGAACTATGATTGTATTCACGGGTATTTCTTCAGCCGCGTTTTGTAAAATAATGGAGGATTAGTGAATGAATTTAGAAGATATTGCATAAGATGCAATCAGGGCCCGTTTTTTTAAACGCCACCCTCTATTTTTGGTCTAGGAAATCAAATTTAAAATCATCTTTTGTTCTACTTAAAATAACGTAATCAGGCGTTACAACTCAAATATTGAAAGTGTTTTTAGCCATTCTTTGCTATTTTGGATAGCCTTATTATTTAAACGTCTATTATGAATTTTACGGTGATTGACACTATTTTTTGTGTGTAAATAAGCAAAAATTGATGCAAACACGGATGGAGTGGAGTGTGGAGTTGACGGTATATGGAGAGCGGAGTCATCTATGGAGTCAAGCGTGGAGTAGAGTGTGGAGTCAGTCATACATGAAGTGAAGCGTGGAGTAAAGAGTGCAGTTGAGCGTGAAGTGATGAATGCAGTTAAGCATTTAATAAATTTTGAAGTGGAGAGTGGAGTGAAGCATGAAGTGGAGCGTTGGGTAGACCGTGGAGTGAAGCGTGAAGTTAAGCCTGAAGTGAAGTTAGGCGTGGAGCGTGGAGTGAAGCGTAAAGTGTAGCGTAGAGCAGAGCGTGGAGTGAAACGTGGAGTTAAGTGTAGAGTGAATCGTGGAGTGATGCAGGAAGTCATACATTGCATAAGTGTACAGGCAAGTTTTGGATCAAGTTTGGTGACATGTTTAGAGTCACAGTTGAAAAGCAGGGTTTTAGTTGAATTTTAGGCCATGTTTATCAAGTTGCTAGTTAACTTCAGCTCATATTACGCCTTCAAGTGTAGCATAAACTTTAGTGTATGAGGTACGCTCCAGAATAACTAGTTTTTATCACAATTAGGACAACATTTAAAGAACGAAGGTACTAAGGTAAGGGTCTGTGCTTTAAATTTTTTCAAATCTCAGATCATAAATGGGCCTATACAGATACTATTAAATTGTTTTAAATGCTAAATAATGATAAAAATAGTGCAGTAATAATTTATCTTTAACTTCAATCCTCTACCTTAGCAATTAAAACAACAAATTTGCACAATGAATTAGGTGCAGCTCATTCACAGGAACCGCAGTCTCCCTGGATGCGCAGTGCAGGATGAATAACTTCATGGGTCTTAGGAAAAAATAATTCTTAGCTAACATGTACAAATGAGGCATAACATTTGTACTTAGTTTTTAAAGTAGGTATATGCAAATGTATTTGTTGTTAAAACGAGAGAAAATGGCTTAAGTAAAAGTTTAATACGCTTCTATAGTATAGGTACTACTGGCGCTGAGCCTGACTACAAGGAACTGCATTCGGTGCAGCACACACTCACTTGCAACAGTCTGCTTTCATAGCAAACGTGCGTTATGTAGTGTGTGGCCTTAATTCGTATTGGTAGGATCATACATTTTTCAATAATAGGAAAAGTAATCGCTATCCGATACACAATCACATTGAAAAATAAGAAAATCTCAGGTAAATTTTATTAAATAATATTTTTTTCCAATTGACTTGAAGTAAAAAAGTATAGATGTTAGAACATAGACGAGATGTGCCAGCTCAATAAATTCTGTAAAAAATACAAGCTGTAGTAAACAATGTTTGCACCAGTTTGGAATCTGTGTTTGTCAGACAAATGAATGACTTTATGATTGTGAAGAAAAACGATCTTCATTCTATTGTACGTGTTCAGTATTTTTTGAGACGTATCATGAACCAAACTCATGACTGACTCGAGATATTTTCAACAGAGAATAATGAAATGTTAGCAGTCAGCAAGCATATAAATAACGTTACTATAACATCGTGCTGAGTAAAGCTCAATGGCGGGTAAAGTGAACATTGCAGCTTAAAGTGATTAAGCATCCAAGATTTCTTAAGCGAAATGACACGAAAAGGCTTCAAAATGTATTGTGCAAAACTGAACCCTGCAAAAACTCAGCGGCTAATTCGAACTTCGCCTGAGATGACATGATGAAGCTTCGAGCTCTAAAACTACCTGAGTGTTTTGAGGCTTTGTTGATTTTATCTGTAGTTTGGATTCTAGGCTAAATGCATGTACTCGTATACGTGAGGCAAAAATGTTTAAAGAAACATGAAACTGAGTTAAAAAACTTTTTAGATTCTACGTTAAAAATATGCAGAAAACGAGATCAAGGAAGGAAGTGAAAAATGGTTAATACTTGGATGTTATAAGTGACTACAAAACACAAATGTGATAATTCTAGAACATAGAGGCATAAAAAACGGATGAAAGATTTTAAAATTTCTAAGCTTGATAACCTTCTTATAGAGCCACTTATTTCATTCAATAATATTGTGCATAAGCTCAGCAAATATACATACTAAATAAAGGAAAGTGCATACCAACACTTGCGTTTTACACTTTCATGCACACCAACTGAACTTAATTCTTAAGTATGCTACATCACAGAATACTAATGATTTAGTATTTTTACAGCTTATTAGGAATACCAGAATTTTTTCTGGTATGCCTAGAAATAAATACAGTATTGGTGAATGTCGTACGTAGAATTCCTGGACCTTCTGCAATACGTTACAATTTCATTACAGAACAGTTAATGCTAGACAGGAGATGAATGATGCATGTATTGGGTATTGCACTGTTCCAGATGCATCTATCTCCAGAGATACTGAATCTACAGTAAAGGAAATGAAGAGAATTCTGAGAGATCGTGGATTTGAGTTTCGGTAGGCAGACTGTTTTCCATATGTGATTCCAGGTTTTTGCTGTGTTTTCTTAGCTTTAGTTTATAAACATTATTGCAGCTTTAACAGCTTCTACTTTTTCGGTTGAGGAATTATAGTGAATGAAATTTCTCCATAATTACGTCAATACCGACGTTAATCAAATGTAATAGAGATAAAGTCATCGTTGCTGAGATCAGTAAAGTATTTTTATTTCAGTGTAGAACGAGATCCATTTCCAGTGATTTTTTAGAACCAAGACAGTTATGAATAGTGAATAATAATTAAACGTAAACTGAAAACGTCATCTGTTGTATTCTTAAGATAGCAGTTGCTGTCATAGCCATGCTCGTAAATGATAAATTGAGACATGAACTATCTGTAATGTATACAAAAACAAGTTTGACTGAGCAAAATAAACCAAAATAATCACTTACTAGAGATTATATAAGAAAATCATTAAAGTCAGCATTTATAGCAGATGTTTCGCAAGTAAAATTTGTAATATAAATTCAAGAGAACAAAGATACTTTTTAACTTTGAAAAGTATCAAAAACTTTAAGGATGCAAAATGGAGAATGCATGATTGACTGCTTTGACAATGCTTTCAGTCGAACGCATGATGATAACAGAAATTAATCATTTTCATGTTGAAAATTGTTAAATCATTTACAACATTAAAAAATCGATGCCCGCATTTTATTTTCTCATATTTGTAATATCACCACTTCAGCTAACCAAGTCTCCACTTTCAATACTGTGATGGTCAATATTATTATCGAACTTGGTTTAATCTTAAAAATTATGTTTTTATTGACGTTTAATATGTTGGTGTATGTAGCTTTAAGTCGCAAAGTCGCTCCATTCTATTGTTTTGCCACTGCGAATCAATTGAAAGACTTAAGCACTGATGATACAAAAACAGCGAAAAAAAGCGATAAATTGTTTGTACAGAATGCCCTTTAAAAAGCTGTAAATTTGGTAGCAGGAAACAGTTATTGTAGACACGACATTTTTATAGGAGAACAAAAATACAATTGTTAAATGTGATGGCCAGAAGGTGTGTGGTGCCGTGGAAAACTGTACAGACACGTAGACTTTCTAGGCAACTTCTAGTCCTCCAATGGATGACTTCAAGGGGATATCGTTTCAAGTTCTTTTAAACAAAATGTTTGAGGATTATATGTCTGTGACCACTTTCCTCTGTATTTGAAGCTCATATGACAACAGTCCACGCATGGTAGGATTTATTGTTACAATTTGTTCTCTATTTTATCATTGGTTCTTATGGGGTACCCTTCAATAAGAAAATTCGTAGTTATGTAGCACGTTTCAGAAGCTGATAATGCTTGTAAGTTACTTATAAGTTCTGAGAGAATGAGAACTTCTAACTGCACAGGAGATTTAGGTGCAATTAGCTGGATGAGCATTGACGTGTGAGAGCAGATAAACCATACAACAATAATGTTGTCAATTATTTTCTGTCGTTCACTATATTTCTTGTTTTTTACTCTACTTAGCTATAACATCGAAGTTTACAGGGAGTGAATTCAGCTATGGTTACCTGAGCCATGTCGTATTATCTCCAATTTGGTTATTTGATCCTCCAAATAGATAGAATCTTATATACAAACTTTTTTATGGATTGTCTTTCATATTCTTCACTTCATATTCACTAACATCATCCGGGTATGCTATTGAGTTTCTTATCACATATTACGTCTGAAAGAAGATGATAATGAAGTAGTTATACTTAAATAGTAAAGTCTGACTTTATTAAAGAAGATTGTGTAGCATAATGTAACATGGTGATCACAGATCGGGTAAGATAGAGGTAAAAATATTAGGTCCACTAATCCTGAAAAGATTTAAAAATTATTTTTTAGACCAAATGGAAATGTTATAAACAAAATGAGTTATCTGTACCAGTAGTGAGATACTCAATAATTATAAGTATTCTATTTTCAGAGCATCCACTCTAAAGTTCTTCAAAACACAATTAAAGCCGTGTGAATGGTTATTAAAATGCATTTAAACGTTCCAAACGTATTCCAAGTTAATGTTATTGTGAGAGGTTGTTATTTCTCGTAATATTTTTCAGCTGAGTGAACGCATGTGCAAGGAAGAAATCAGTGTTTTAGAATATAGAATTTGAAAACCAGCGATGAGAAAATTCAAAGGTATTCAAGATTCTAGATATTATGAACTTAACGTGCTTCAAAAATGAATAACTCTTCTATATTTTATTGATATTTGTCCTTAACAATCACATACACAGATGTAAATAAACAGGATTCAGAAATTGCAATAACTTTTATTAATATTTAGTTTTATTTCAATTGAAAATCCGACCATTAAAGTAAATATCTGATTAGGTATGGAATACCTAGCGATAACGGTTGAATTGGCTCATAAAGTTGTGAAATAACAATTCTTTGATGTCGAATTACTAGGGGCAATTAATCTAACCAATCTCCTCAATATAATGCCGCTATGAATCGATTGACTTGTCCATGATCTAACACGAGATATGAAAAGAAAAGAAAAACATGGAAACCCGAAAATTTTGAATCGGTGGCTTGTAGTTTGAAAGACCACATTCAAATTTTATGTTTTGCAGAATTTTGTATATAGCTAATCGGTGCTTATGACCTGGCCTGTTTTTTAAAAGGATACCTACAAAACATCCTAACTTATAACCTTCTGCTTTTTCTTTATTATCCTCTGTAGGTACACACATTATTTATTGTAATAACTATGACAGAACAAGTGATTTTAAAACTTTGGCGACCATAAAATATTGTTTTACCTCCTATATTGAAAGCAATATGTATTTGCAGGTGTAACTGCTCCCCTAGTGTCCCTCAAGATGTAATTCCAATAATTATCATAGATGAAGAAATATAAAATAACTGCACATTCATAAATAACTGCTAACATGTAGCTAAAAATAATTTTCTGGAAATATTTAAACCCTGCATTTTTTGCTTGAATACAGGCTCCTCTTTGACCGACAGGTAATGAGAGATGTCCCAATTTAATGTCAATTGAAACACAATAATTTATAGGTGCAGTACTAGAAGTTCCCCCATCCCAGATTTTGTCATCCTGGCCGTTCTTCAGGAAGACATTTTAACGATAGTTCGAGTGATAGTAAGGTAAAAAATTCGTGTGAAAGTGAAAAAAAGTCATTTGCTTTTATGCCTCAAGACAGAGAACATTCAAGAGAAAGTCTTTTTTTTAAATGCACTTATCACGGTCATCTTTTTAAAATCATCTTCTTAGTTAAAACCGGAGTATCCTGTTCAGTGTTCTATGTAATTATCGTCAGGCAAGGTCAGTGGGAAAGCTCCTCTGCAGATTAATCAGTAGAGAAAGGACAAACAACAGCCAGAATATCTTTCTCTGTGATTAAATATATCAGTTATCGAACTTTTTATCACTTGATGTGCAAAAAGGTTCAGTAAGTCGCACATTGTGAAAAATTCGGAATCAAGAAACGAGCGTTTTGAGATCAGTTCACAGTTAGGGAATTTTAAAATTCATAAAATAAAATATTCGACACCGTACGCAATACACGTGTCGCAATACAAAAACAGGAACGTCATAGGGTTCTGATCGGCGTGTATTCATTTATTGAAGGGGATCTCGTAACCCTCACCGCGTTTATATGTTCTGGGAAGCACGCTCCTTGAGAAGGATTTTAAGTTTTTTAGCAATATTCAATGCAGAATATATTGCGCTCTTGTTCGACTGTTCCAACCCTTAGGCTTACCTGATCTCATAGCAGACTTTGTCTATATTGTTCTAGCCTTCCTGGAGTGAGTGTCACAGTGAATAACGAGCTGCCTAGAGACGCATTAGGAGAAAAACGAATATATACAGTCTGAGTTGAGCCTATAACGCTACTTAATGCCACTGTCTGGTCATGCAGAAACTTACTACAAAAATCTCATAAGGTTAAACCTCTACGCGTAGTCCGCCCGAGAGGGACCGACGTAGACACCACATCCTCGCCATGGGTGAGATATGGTCATCCCCTGAAGCTACATGGCGGATTCTCTATGCACTTTCAAGAACTCTGTGCGTTCCAACTCTCTACGCCTGGGTCTCCACGGGTCAGACATCAACTCACCTGTACTCAAGTCATATCATGGACATGACCGGTGAAGTGAAAAAGCCCAACACAACGGCATTAGCTAACCTCAACTCTGCAACAGGCATCTATTGCGCTGCAAGAAACACTTGCAAAGCTTGAACACATTAATACGAAGAGCTTGAGTAAAAACGCACTATCATACTATCAAATGAATGTAAAAGATTTGACTTAACTAATCTCACGATGAAACTCAGACTTCAGAGATCAATCGCAAGTAAGGAAATAACAAAAATCAACCACCACAGGTGCCCGGTAAACAAAACGAACCCATTACAGGAAAGCATACCAAAATTGACAATACCGATCATAATTTAGGACTACAAATGATGATGGTTGGCAACGTACAAAGTATCCAACCAAAAATGCAGGAAATACTAGCGTTTGCATCGTTACCGTACAACATCATAACTGTCAATCAAACATGGTTCGATCTAAATAGAAGACATCTCCCAGCGGAAGTCTCATTGAGAGGATTCATTTTCCATAATGTTGATAACTCTTCGCACAACAACAGAGGTGATGGTTCCCTTATCTACATAAAAAAAGCTGCAACCACAAATTAAAGCTAAACGAGCAACGGAAAAAAGAAAAATAATACATCTTACCATCCAACTACATCCCAGACAACCTATCAAAATTATACTCGTGTACAGAAACCCAACCTGCACTGCTATTGCCCACGAAAAAATCCTATGATTACCTTGAAAATTTCCTCAATGCTTTTCACGAAACACTAACCATGGAAGACTTCAATCTGCCCTACATAAACTGGAGTACTCATCAAAGTCGAGCATCCGGTTCTATGTAAGCTTTTGATATGATAAATATAAATTCCTTTCAGCAGTATGTCAACGAACTGACTAGACAAAACAATAGTCTTGAACTCATTAGGACGACCCCTAACCTCAGAATAATTTGTTTAGAAGTTACGGAAAAGATCGGTGATCACCATATGATGAATTTTGCACTGAAGTACACGACCCTAATACAAGGACTCAATAAACCAAGGACCTCGACTACAAACGGGCTAACTTTAAACTAATAAAATAATAAAACGCCGAGGAATGCTACATGATACTCAACGAAAAAATTGCAACCGACAAAGAGTACCATATCCCAACAAATTGAATGAGGCCAACCAATTACCCTCTTCGGCTTTTATCAGAAATTAAACACCTCATAAATGCCAGACAACAGTCATACAGAAGACACAAACAATTCCAAACAGAATTCTAGCGTCAAAAATATATCAGCACCTGTTAGGCGAACAATAAATCTACAAAGCAAAATAAAGAAATTGCAGTTGTCACAAGAATGAAAACTAACATGAAAAGCTTCTATAAATATGTAAACAAAGGCGATTCAAAAGAGACGCTATTGGACCACTGATCGATTCCAAGGGCTCAACTCAAACGGACAACAAAAATGCGAGTGCAATGCATATTCATCGTACGAAACTTTGAATACAAGTCAAAAAACATGATATTACCGCGCTATAGAGTACTAGTCCGGCCACATTTCGAAAATTCTGAGCAACTCTAGTCTCCAACCCTACGAAGAGATGTGATTAAAATGGAAAAAATCAACGTAAATCAAAGAAAATTATTCCAGAACTCTGCAATTCTGGGTACGAAAGATGTTTTCAGCAGCTTGAACTTATCTCCCTAGAACAAGAAAGACTGCCTGGATAACTTTTTTAGAACTCTAAGTACCTCAAAGGCCTTAACTATGTTATCCTGGAAGGGTTTTCGAAAAGAGACAGTAACGTGCGATTTAGAAACAACGGCCAAAATCATACATTGAAAGTTCAAGACATCCCGATCTATGAACTATTTTTCGTTAAAATTGCGGCGACTTGGAACCAGATGCCCGAAGACATCGTTTCTGCTGGCACTGTGAACACATTCAAAAATACTCTCGACAAATATTGGATTACGAACTACTCAGTATTACTAACAACGTACTAATTCTATGCTCCTAAGTCCTGGGGCCAGAGTATGACTGTGATACATGCACTTTACTGAAATTCCTGTATGTTAGTGAAGTGCATGTACGTGACTGAATTTATTTACGTGATTGGGGTGTACGTGCATGATTGATGCCTCTACTTTAGGTGGCATGGGACTTGGGTAACAGCTCAAGAATGGGTCAAACGGCTCGTGTTTATTGCCTCATTTTATTCTACACATTCTATTCTATTCTAATTCACTAAATAATTGAATATTGATTACAAGTGCGTAAAATTCATCCAACTTCTATTTACCTAGTCAGCTGTCGCGTTCCTCGAAAATTCCGTATTTCCTCAGGAGACGAGTTGGACTAAAAAATATTCATTCTTCTGGGAGCTAATCGGTGAAATAGAACATAATAACTGGTGAACCCAGAATTATTCAAGTCAGAAAAGAACAATGGAGTGACACCAATAATGACAGCAGCAAGCATAACAACAAATATACCATAAGAAGAAGAACAGACTGTGGCAGCCTCTTCTGCATGAGACACAACAGAAACAATTGGGGAGCTTCTATTCTTTGCGCACTTCATCTCGAAAGTGAGCAAGATGCAAACATATATGAGCGCAAATTACTGTCCCACACCGAAACAGCATGCCAGGGATAACCCCTACATGGAGCACCTAGTTTACCGATCATTTGCGATAGAGAACCATTGTTTTAACATTTGTATCACATATGTAGTTTTAAATATTAATTGAATTCTCTTGAAAAACTTAATTTCTTTTTCAACAGTTTTCAAAGTAATTCATTAAACTTTCGTTAAGAAATTTTTAAATCCTGAGCAGATTGTTTTCACGTGAATAAAATAAAATTATTTTTCAACCCTATTCATACTTTTGTTACTTCTCTAGATGATCTTAGAAAATAAAAAAAAACATGTGGTGTTTTGTGTGTCAAAAGTGAAGCTGTCGCCTGCTAAAAAGTCAGTTTTCTATGGACAGAAATCTCACAAGCAAGCTTGAATTTTTGGTCCTGTCAGCTAAGCGACTGTTGGCACATGAATGTGAAGATTAATTAAATTATTGAAATTTCTATTTTGTAAATTTTATGGTGATTACCCAAAACTTGTTTGTCATATGTAGTCTAGTGGTATGCTACGTCTCAATTGCCCCCTTATTCGTATTGTTTTACTCGAAAAAATATTACGATAATTTTTGCGATGCTCTCATTGGTGATGCTTACTTTAACTAAAAGGAGGTGGGCCTTGAAATTTTGTAAAAATAAGGCGGTGTTTTGCGCATAGAAGTTATCTGGTTCTACTAGAGTCATTCATATGCATGAGACATGCGTGGATTTAATGCACACCGAAAAAAGTTTCCCTGCCAGCGGTGTAGGACTTGACCCTCTCTTATGATGCAAGGCAGCACGTGATGTTGCGATGCTTTAAAGCTTCTATGGACCGCTTGAGTATGATTTTACCCGGGTTTGGTTTATACATTAAAAAGGCTCATGTACTCACAACCCATACCAAAATGTCTTGGAATCTTGGTACCATTCGAAACTACATTTTTACTTTTCGTGAACTTTTCATGGTTTTTGTATAACTTGCATAAAATTTGTTATACGTGCATGAAATCCTGCAAGTACGAGTACACCTCAAAATTATAAATATGCATAATATTAACGCTTTTGTTATGAAGTATATGAAGAGAGTTTTTATTACTCTATTTAAACTTGAGCTGTGTAAAGTATTTCGATTTGTTTAGTAAAACAGTTTTCTGATATTTCTGCAGATAATAAAGAGGAGTGATTAGTCTGTATGATCGTAAACTCCAGTTAGATAATTTATCACTTGAATTATCAATTTTATGGTGGTTTTGTCTAGTAACCAACACTGCTCACCCTAATACACTTTATAAGAATGGAGTTCATGAACACCATTTATCTTGTGTAACCCACCCTAGCTTCCTCGTCTAGCTTTAGGGCTGTAAATTCCTAACTTTTCTGCACTCTTCTATAGCAGCATAATTCATTAGACGAGCTGAGCGGTTTATAGGGCGATGGCGTGATCTCATGCTCTAAAATAGAAAAAAAAATTCTGACCCCTGTGTTACTATAATATTTTAACATTATATGAAACTAAAGTGCTCTGTGAACTCTACTGTATACACTAACATGACAATCAATCAGTTTCGTATGAGGACTGATTTAAACTTAGTTTCTGCTGCTGAAAATAATTTTATTTCGTTTTCAAAATAAATTTCTACTACTTGAGTTGGCACATGGACCAGCAGATTATTTTAAATCCCGTTTCGGGCAACGCTAAGTCCAAATTTCATTTTAGTTAACCACTAAAATACATGAATTGTACAAACAATAACAAACATTAATGTGGGGCATTGAAGGAAAATGAGATACCTAAAAGCAACAAAAAAGTAGAAATACAGTTACAAAAGACATCTCAGAAAAGATAATGACTGAAATTAGTGTAGTGCACAGATTAAGGAAAATAATTATCCACGTCGTTTAGTCGCTGCCTGCTGATCACAGTCAATATTCAAGGTTCAGTTTATGTAAAAGCAAAAAGATGAGAACGAGGATAGAAAAAGTTCAAATCTCATATAAATTTTACTACAGAGCATAATGGAACCTATTAATGTAGGACAATAAGACAATCAATGTAAATAAAATAATTTAAAAATATAGAATGCACTCCATCAATATTGAACAAGTTATACTATGCATATATATATATATATATATATATATATATATATATATATATATATATATATATATATATATATATATATATATATATATATATATATATATATATATATATATATATATATATATCATAGTATACATATATATTAATACATATACATAGTATTTATTCATGAACATGTATTTATTATGCATGTTTCTATATATTTTTGCTATTAAATATTTGTGGGGATTAGATATATTATTAACCTTTTTATACTATTGTTTATATTCCAATTTTTGTAATTGTACGTGATCTATAAATGTGCAATCTGGCGATTTCATCAACTTGTATTAATTTGGTCCTCACAGTATATATATATGGGTTCAACTCCTTCCCACTGCCCACTTATGGACATTAAAAAATTGGGGAATGTAGAAAATAAGGTAAAATTTACATATTGTGTAAAAATATATGGTTTATAGAACAATAAGTAATTTTGATTAATTTAAAATTAATAAATACATCAAATGGAAACATACTAGATGAAAAACTAAATGTATCACAGTTGATAACTCTTCTACCGAGCGGTAACAATAGTTACCACACGATATATTTCGTTTCACATGATTGTCACATAAAATTGGAAAAATTTAATTTACATGATATAAAAGAAATGCCTTTCCTCGATCATATAACAGTAAAATATTAAAAATAGCACTTAAATATGAGGTAGAACTCACAGTTTTCTGAGTCGTGGTCGTGACATCATGAAATACACCCGATCTTAATCAGCTTTGAAGTTCAAATGTGGCAGTTGTACGCAGCCAAGCTGAACTCTACTCGTTTTGAACGTAAATTGAACTTGTATTAAACTACTGAACACGAGAAAACTGGAAGTTCATGTATTTTATGGTTTTTATGAGAATTTATTTAATCTGGTTACTATAGTTATCGCTCGGCAGAAATGGGCTAAACCACGAATAATAATAATAATAATATCGTATGGAGGAAATGTTATCGAAAAAAATTCCCCAAAAGTTCTTATCCCTTGTGTGATAAATTTACAAATAATTGCGAATGACACACTGCTGGTTAGGAGAGATGCTGCCTTGAACTGTTTTAAACAGTTTTCGCTTATTTAACCTTGATGCAGAAGCGTTTTTTATTCGCATTTCATCACGATGAAGAAACGCAATAACTATAGTCACCCTAGGTATTCTGTGTTGTAACGTTGGTAGTTTGGCAGGTCATTTATTTAAATTATTCTATTTCGAAAATATATTTGAAGAAGTTTCTGAAAATAATTCAGACCATGACCCCACATACGAAAATTCGAGCAAACATATGGAATAAAACTTTCCGAAGCAACATCTGAATAGTCAGTAGATAACGGAAGTTAAAAAAGAATTTCCTATAGTATATTGAACCTATACGCAAACATGCTGATCGACATTTATGGATCCTATACGTTTTCTCTGAGATCATTACATCGCATGACCATGAAACAGTACAGTAACGTCCATAATTGAGGAACAAGTATTTAAACTTCCAAAATCTTCAAAACTAAGGAATCAATTTTTCTGAAATTTCAACTAAATGTAGGCATAACACAACAACTATTTTATACATTATCAGGTTACCTGAAACAACATAATAAAAGTTATTGATGATTTTATTAATTTTAGGTATCCAAGATTAAGGAACATTATAACGTTTATAACTAAGAATGATTACAAAGCAAAACACGTTTTTTATAATTGGTGTGGCGACCTTTGTTTTCAATCATTGCACCGCATCTATGCCCGCAGGATTTCAGCAAATCTTGGCAATATTTGGCAACTGTAATCTTGGCCCATTCCTCTTGGAATTTCAGCCACAAATTTTCAACGTTTGCTGGATTTCTTGATATAAATTTTGTCCTAGAGTCTTCCATAGGTTTTCTATTGGATTCATGTCTGGACTCTGAGCAGGCCAGTTCATAGCCTCTACTCCTTGATCATTTAGATAATTCATAACCACATTTGCCTTGAGGCAGGGAGCATTATCCTACATAAATATAGGATTCTCAATTCCAGAATTCTGTAACACGGGTATAACATGTTGTTGTAATACATTCTTGTACACAGCGGCATTAACTTTAGTGTTTAAACGTAAGAGGGTGATGTGTCCAGGCCTGATATCATACCGAATACCATCATGTGACCCCACCAAACTTCACAGTTTTCTTTATACAGTTTGAATTTAAACTTTTACCAATTCTTCTTTTCACAAACTGTTTACCATCACTGCCAATTACATTAAATTTAGATTCTTCACTGAAAAATACTTTTTGCCAATCGCCTTCTGACCAAATGACATGCTTCTTTGCAAATGCCAATCTTGATGCCTGGTTCTTTTTACTTATCAGTGTTTTTTCCGAGGACATCTTGCATAAAGACCTATTTCATGCAATCGCCTGGACACAGTTTTTCGTGAAACATTTGTGTCACCTTCAATTTGGCGAGAAATTTCACCTGCAGTCAGAAAACGGTCGTTTAGTAATAGGCGTTGAATACCTCTGTCCTATCTTGGTGTAGTTTTCCTTGGTCTATCCGGCGTCTTTGAATTAGTTAGCCTACCAGTTTCATTATACAGTTTCAGAATTTGACTCACAAGACTTTTAGAACGCTTCACCGGTCTACTAATTTGTTCAATTCTTCGATTTTCCTTGCGTAATTTACCAAATTTTGATTTAACAGCTGCGTCAACTTCTATTCGTTTCACCATGGTTACAATTGCTGCCGAGATGTTAAGTGATGTTATCTTCTTTATCTATGTCTTTACTTATAAGAAAACCGCTCCTTTTACAATTTAATGCATCTTTTGTTAATATGTTTCTAATTTTGGACACCTTAAATTAATAAAATCATCTATAACTTTTATTGTATTATTTAAAGTACCCTGATAAATTGATAAAATAGTTCAGTTACGTTATGTCTCATTCAGTTAAAATATCAGACAAATTGATTGACTGGTTTTTAGGATTTGGAAGTTTAATAACTTATTCCTTAATTAAGAACAGTACTGTAGTCGTAAGTTGTAACCAACTCATTTCATGCAAATTTTGATTTTCCCGTATTTTGAAATACTAGATGTTGTCATTCTTGACTTGGTTTCGTTATCCATGCATGAATTTTCCATCGATGATTTTTCAAACGTTACTAGCAACAAAACACTTTTCCGCGTGCACGTGATTGCAATTGAGTCTGTGCATTGGTTTGTAACTACAGATAGCTTCAGTTTTCCACAGGGTGCTCTATGATTTTGCATGTCATGAATTTATACTCTTGCAGATAGGATCGAATGTATCGAACATTTTGTAATCAGCATGTTTGCCGATGTTCTAAAAAATATTAAAGTATAATGAGATTTGTGACGCACAACTGATTTGTTTCAAACATTTTATTGGAATTTTTGAGTCATGTCTGTATACTTTTTCCTTCAAAAATCTTTTAAAATAAGCACGACCAGGTTTTTAAATTCACTAAATAGGTACTGACTTTTTTCAGCTCAAAAAGTTGACATTATTTAAGATCGTCGTGTCGTAAATATAGGGGATATATTGTTATTTTATAATGATATATTTCGAGCCAGATAGTTTTCTAAACAACCACGCGAAGAACTCGTAAGGAGCATATACATATCAGCGCCTACCAAAATCTTCAATATGCGTGCATATACTGGGTATCAAGAAATAAGGCCGAGTAGAACGGATATTAAGGCTGAGTAAGACAGTAATTACCATTTTACACGGTAAAAACGGTCAGATGTAAACATCAATCTGTAAAAATTTTCCTTAGATCACTTGTTTATGATATATTAACCATTCATTGTTGAGTATTCATGTTTTGGGAACACTTTCAAAATATGATGAATATCAACATTAATTTACGAAACATAACAAATACTTAACCCTTTACGCCCAGCTGTTATGAATTCGTCACACTAAAAAGCAATGCTTATAGCGCCTGTAATTAAAAACATAGAGTCTAGCAGAGGAGTGTGACGAGTGCGGAACATGTTCTGTTTATGCTCAGTCAAGTGTTGTATTATTATTCGTACCGATCTACATACTAGCTCCAACGCAAACAATGCAGAAGAAGTGAACTGCTAAAACTAATTCCGGCAATAAAGGATTAACTTAGACTTCATTTGACAATGCAAAAGATAGTTCCAATTTTAACTAACTTGATTGATTAACCAGTTCCCAAGATCAATGAAAAACGAGCTTTGTGACATACATGAGCGTCTGAAGAACAGAATCACCCAAACAATGGGCGCGTCCAAGAAACTTGAGCTTGGTCGGTATTATGAGGTGTACTTAGGAATAATTTCCTCAACAAAGAGAAATGAATGACAGACTGCTCCTACGGAACGTTAGAGTCATCAGCATGATTTGACTTCAATAGTTCATACACTGCTAAAGCAATATGCGCAGCTTAAGAACAGCATGGAGCTAATATGCACGCACCGTGCATATTAGCTCCATGCTAATATGCCGTCAACATAACTTACTTCTTTGCCGTTCAAAAAGTTATGAAAACAGGGAGTTATGTTAGTGCACCCTGTATATGTGAACCTCTCACTCCAGTTGCTAGAGATAAAAGAGCTTACACAAACATTTACTTCTCCGACATCTAGAAGCGATGCAACAAATTTCTCAAACAACCCTGATCAATAACTAACAATGGTTTGATGCAAATACTAATGCATACATTTTCGCTAATTTTTTTGATTACATCATCTGAATCTTTGTAAATTTACATGAGTTTTTAAAAGTTTCTTAGTTTTTGCATTCAGTACAAGTGAAATGCAGAACAAATTCTTCAATAGTTGTATTAATGTCGTGTAAAATAGCAATAGATGTAAATGAAAATCAACGGAATTAACATTTGAATTTGATGTTCTCAAAATTGTAATATTCTTACTTATTTTTCTGTGCACACAAATACAACTAATGTGTGTTGAAACTTATTTTGAATTGAGTTTTATCATCTCAGGTGTCAAAACATCAATCATTTCATGATTAAACACTCTGAAGAGTAATCGATAGGACGTCTATTCATGGGTAATGCTAATTTTGGAGTTTTTTAAAATTATGGGTTTTTGGTTGAGTCAAATTCTGTTCCATTTTCATCAATTCATCCATGCAGTTTGTTCATATATAACAATTATGTGTAATTAGTATCGAAGATCATTTTGCATACAAATGTACCTTGAAAGTTTCTCAAATCTCTTTATACGTGGGATTAAAATTTCTTTCAGTGTCCAAACAGCTCATAAAGTCGAGCTGCCAAGGGAATATATTTACTAGTTTAGAAAACGGTGACTCCTTCAGCATTGTCTGTTTTTTCGTTCCCAAATCAGGTCTAACAGGGGTATATCTTGGTTTTACTCCCTTAAAATCACAAGAGATAACAACAGCCCACGTGAGAGTGAAAAGTTAAATATCGTTGCAATGCCTCCCGCCCTGCAAACAATTCTATCAGCGACGAAGAAAACGATGATAGTGATCTAGACAAGGACAATGAACCTGAAGAAAGTTTTGGTGACATATACATCCAGAAACAATACATGGGTCTCACAGGGAAGATATCGATTTTGTTGGGTGGAGAGATGACACAAAAATGAAAATGTGTTTCTCGTTCCGATGATCCTGCTGTAATCACAAGTTGACATCGTATTTCACAGTGATGAAGATGGTTTGATATTTTCCCGTTGTTCTTTACTTTCAACATGACCTGTCATATTACAGAGTGACCGAATTCTTATGCAAACAGAAATAAAAAACAATCAGAAATTCAATAAGCTATTTTATTGTTGACACAGAAGAAATGTCCGTTTCTCAGGACCACTCGTGATAAGTGCCTACCATGGACTACCTTCGGAAAATGATTGCCACTGTTTGGAAGCACCAATCCTCCATAAAACAATGAACAGTGACAGGTTTCAATTGATCAAGAAATTTTTGCTTGTAACTAATAAACTCTGTTTCAGTACAAATTACTGAAAGCTGTACCCTTGTTTGGTATGCTGAAAATAGAGTTAATGGTTTAGAGTGTTGTATATCACGGACACTTGATGAATCGATGGTTCCTTACAGATTTACCCACGGCACAGGGCTATTCATAAGGAACACATCAGTGAGATTCAGATACAAAATGTGGATGTTCTGTGGCTCGAACGGCTTTCCTTATAGTTTTGAATTTCACTGTCGCAAAGGTTGGTGCAGAGCAGATCATCAGGGATCTTATGAAGTAAACACGATGCACCAACCTCTAGAAAATTGTCACTCTGAAGCACAGTTCTTTAACAGCTTCTTTATCAGTCACAAACTTTTCACACAGCTATAGCCAAGAAATCCCCGTGCTTGTGGAACAGTCCGAGTGAATTGTACTCGACGTTGCCCTCTAATGCCTGATAAAAAGATAGAGAAAACAGAGAGTGAACTACGACTGCATGTCAGATGGAACTAATTTGAGTGCTGAATAGAATAGAAGGACAAGTGTATAGCAACGAGAGCTGATAACTGTTGCCGAAATTTTCCTTTACAAAAAATTGAGAAAATATTGAAGAATGAAAAAATAATTAGTGACCCAGCCGTATGACATAGACGTGTATAACATAGGCGTGGGTAGCGGGGACTTACACTGTTGTTCTATAGATCAAGACTTCGATCCAGAAAACGGTGGGGGTACTAGTTTTCGTTTGTCCTAGGTTCAGCAGTTGTTGCGGCTTATAGATTGATGATGATGTAAATAATGAACGTAAATTGTTCAATTTTGAGTTCAGAAAATCGGTTGTCGAATTACTTGTAAAATCACGAGACGAAACATTTTTGCAAGCAGGAACAACAGTGCCTTCACATAAGCCACTAAATATGACGTCTTAAACTATTGCATGGTATCATGTGCACAAGGTCGATGTTCTGTGTGGTGGAAAAACACACGTGTGAAGTAGGAAAAGTGTGTCAAACGAAGGCGCAAACACTGTAACACAGCTATGTATACTAAGTAACTAAGTGATTTCTATTGTGTTTAGCACAACATTTCAATGTTATGCTCTTTTACTAAGTCTCTGGAAAATAAAAATTGTTTTTCGAATATGAATAGGCAAAATGTTGAATTCAATTTTGAAATAATATTTTAATCATTGAATGAAGTAAACACGTTTTGTTAGCTGTAATTAAAACAATTTTCAATAATTGTACATTATTTCGGATAAAATAAGTGATCATTCCCATTTATGGAAAAAATATAAACCATTATGCTGAGCATTTAAAATAAAACAGGCATGTAATTACTTCTAATTGCGCTCCAACGAAATCTAGTTTTAAATTTCTCGTGAATTTGACAGCTCAATCAGGTAGCCGTCAGTAAAGGAGTAAATTGAGCGAGCTCATTCTGGCCATTCATTCAGTGGATGCTCAAAAAGAATGACTGTTTCCCTTAGCTGTGAGCAATATGTTTATGTAAAAATTAGCTTCTTGTAAATAAGCTGAAAACTAGTTATGCACTAAATAATGATTCCCACAATAACACACACGTGCTAATTGATAGCGTGAATATTATTTCAAAATTGTCTTATTTGCATAACAAAAATTTGTGTTACCCTTTCAGTCAAAGTTTCAAATTTGCACTGAAATAATATATATTACTCTGTAAAGAATTTGCATATGCATATTAAGGTTTGAATTTTCGTTATAACTTTCAATTACACGCAATTTCTAGTTTACATCACTAAAGAGTACGTTCTTTGTAAGTGCTCGGTTTAAAAGTCCTGAAAAAGCTACTGGGAGGAGACAAAAATTTTTTTTTTGGTTTTGCAATCAAATTATAACATGTTTAGAAAGAAGTCCACACAGCATCAGTGACTAACTGTCTATCACATTAGATGTTTACATAGTTCTTAACAAGCTCCAGATGAATCTACAAAGGTAAGAAATAACAAGAATAACTGATATTTTGAACAACTCAATTCACAGTAATGGAACTTTATGAGTATACATATTGTAGATGTCAATCCTCGAGTGAACAGGAAATATTTGTTTAGTTTCAAATATCTCAAAATGGCACCAATATCCGATCATTTCACTGTATTGGCATAAAGTTTCATTTAACTAAATACTGTACATTGACTTGAGACTGCTTCCGTTAGTGTGGTTTAACGACAGAGAAAAAGTAAATTTCAAGAAGCATCCAATCCCTGAAAGAAAGAGTATCCAGCTAGCAGATCGGAAGCTAATGATAGAAAACTTTGTTATCAATAGGATGGTGGTCTTGCTCACTATTACAAGGAATATCTCTTCTATTTATCGAACAAATCTTACAACCGAATGATCAGTCGCTGATCGAAAGGACCTTCGTTCATTCAAAATCCCGAACAAGTCGTCCTCTCACTCTGGTTTTAAAGAGAAGTAGAATCCGTTGTACGATACATGAAAGCAAGGCATAGGTAAGAAATATTTTGAAAAAGAACTTACAAGCAAACCAGAGCAGGGAAAACATGGAAAACGTTTATGAGTTCCTTCCACCTGCCGAAGGGTTGAAATTTGGACTCATGCGATTATATATCATTTTGAGACCTAAATTACAATTTTTTGAATTGAATATACAATAATCTTGTAACCCTACTTTCTTTCAATACATTCCCTGGTTTACAGTTCAAAATATATTATAAACACTATATGGATTCTATAAAGGTTTGAATTTTTTTTAATATTTGTAATATCTTGTTAGTTCGACTAAACCTTTTTTAGTAAAGTATTGCCTTGTGAAAAACCTTGTTCATTTTGCCTTGTTGCATTACTATTGTTCTTTGTTGAACCTTAATCAGACACCAAATGCAGATTTCTACTGCCGAAGGTTGCTGCTTATTTACGACAATGTCCTAAAAATTATCTTGCACCTGTGAATGCTAGAAACGTTGGACTTTATCATATTAGTGCGAGAGTATAGAGGCAAAAATTTTGCAGTACAAACATATGGTTTAGCTGGTCAATTCGCATTATCATTATTCATCAGGTCTTGTACTCAAAGAATTCCATAGTTTTCATTCACCAATGAATGTTCTAAATACTAACAAAATACTCCCAAGAAGAGCAAATAAAATGTCATAACTTCAAATTCAATATTGTACATACATACATTTTATGTATTTTTGCTCAAAACTCCTTAAACTTCAGTAATATTAGCTAACTTGCAGCTAAATGTTAGGACGTAATTTAAATAATAAATATCCTTTTTATTGAAATTATTATACTTCATCCTTCAATAATACAAGCCAACAATTTCTGTCTAAAGAAGGGGATGATAGAAAGTTTATTGGGTGACTCAGGGTTGCAAAAGTCAGAAATGTATATATTTTGTCAGATTGGTTTCAATTTTCAAGATATTGGGTATCAGTAAATTTCAGGATTTTAATTTTCTCACAACATGCTATATATGCTTTCACAACTCCTTGCTCTGTTTTTTTCGTAAAATTGCATACTTCTTTAGATATTAAGGAGCTGCATCTAGTGTCTTTGCTCTTATTGTAGGTACTATTGTCAGTATAGAGGCCAGATAGCTCTAGCCAATCTGCTTCTACCAGTCTTGCAGACATGATTGGCTATGACACCACAATGTCTACAAAACGAATACATTGTCACTCTGAGCCTGACGTTCTATGCTACATGTGTGGTGAATATTTGCATTATTTCAATGTACAGGGTGAAAAAAAAGTCGCTCCACCATTTTGAACATTTATTACACAATTATTACACCTTTAAAAATTAGTTACATATGAAATGAAAAAGAAAACCTTGAAGACAACCATGGATTGTTAGTTGCAGGGCAGTGGGACTTCGCAAAAATATTTAATCAACAAAGACTTCAAATATTGTATTATTGCACTGATTTAGATACTCAGAAGTTTTGGCGCAACAGCAGACAAAGAACTGTCTGGCAGACCGAGATTGATACGAGAGGCATATGTAATTCAATGTGTTTGATTAAGTGATGCAGCAGATTTGAAAACGTCGACTAGACAACGTTCAATCAACTAGGAATTTCGAGGAGATTATTGTAATATTGTAACGCATTCTAAAAACGATTTGAAACCGTTTCCTTCTAAAATTCACGTAACACAATTGTTAAAGCTTGCAGACCATCAACAAAGAAAGGACTTCGCACATGCATTTCTATGCCTTACGAATCATTAGACTTGTATCTCACACCTACTCATGTCTGATGAGGCCCATTTTCATATCAATAAGCATGTTAATAAGCAAAACTGCCGATTGTACAGTGATGACAACCTTAGGATAGTCCAAGAACAACGACTTCATGCACATGCACAGAAGGTTACCGTCTAGTGGGGCATAACGAGTGCAAAATTCATTGGACCATACTTCTTAGAGGATGTTGATGGTGCAACCGTGACAGTGAAAGGAGACAACTACAGACAAATGATACAGGAACATTTATTGCTACAATTGGAAGATTTGGACACGCAAAATTTGTGGTTCCAACAAGATAGGGTGACTCTACATGCAGCGAGAAACCATGTCAATGCTAAAAGCTGCCTATCCTAGTCGTTTAATTTCATGTTTTGGTGACGGTTCCATGGCCTCTACGGCCTCCTGATTTAATCTCTCCAAATTTCTTTCAATAGGGATGTCTTAAATAAGGTTTATATCAATATGCGTAATGCTCTCCATGAGTTATAAAACATCATCGAAGAAATCAAGATTGTAGAATGAGTAATGGAAAATACTGTACGTAGAATATGCTCGTGTTTAAATAATAACGGAGAATATTTAAAGGATATCGTATTTAAATAATAAAACTTCAACATTTTCCCTTTCTTTTCATAAGTAGCGAATTTTTATAGCTGCATTAATTACTGCATAAGAAATGTTGAAAATGGTGAATAGACTTTTGCGCCACCCTGCGTATACGTATTGTTTTATTATTAGAGATTTCAGTAGAAAAGCATATTAAGCTTGATTTGTTTTGAAGCTTAAGGACCAAGACAAGCAATGGGCTCCTCACAAACTTTGTAAGAATTTGACTGAAACCCTGTGCTTTGGGACTCAAGTTGAAGTTGCGTCAATTGAGTGTTCGGTACCAATAGTCTCGCGAGGACCAAAAAATTCAAAATGAATTGCTACTTCTTTAAAACGAGCATGTCAGAATGAAACCGTTACAAGTAGGATAGAGACATTATTTTCGTATTGAATTTGCCGTACATACAGAGCAATATTGTAGTTATGTTCATGTTCCAGTTTTTACTCCCAACGTGATCTTGATCCAAATGATGACACTAAAAGTTTTCATGAAGGAATGGATGGAGGTTTAAACGACAACAATAGTAGTCAAATTTATAATTCGTGTTTAAAAGAGAGTCAGACAGCAGGAACAAAGTTTTTTCAAAGGTCAGATGAATGACGTTCTTAGAAATTGACCTTTGTCACAAGCAGCAACTGATATTCTCGCCTCCTGTATCAGTGAACACTAAGTTCTTGATTCTGACGCTTTGATGACATTTTACCGTAACATGAATCTAGGATCTTTTTCGTTATTTTAATAAAGAAGACTTTATGTTGAACAACATTATCTAAGACCTTCTTTCAGCAATGGAGCTGCTTAAGTATAATCCGGATGAGAAGAATTTATTTACTGACTGCTCTCAACGGAGTTTAAAGTGTGTTTTGATGCACAACGGTGGCAAGTTCTCTTGATTTTCAATTGGATTTTGAGAGATATGGAAATTGTTGTTTATCAGTAATTGTGTTTCTTAAAAAAGGATTTACATACGTCTGAACCTGATATCTAAAAAGAATTCGCGCGTATAGTTTCTAGTCAAAGTAATAATATTTTTCCGTCGATGAAAATATTTTTTCACTTGAATGATAGAAATATGACTTGGCTAACCGACCAACTGAGGATATCATATTTCTGATAAATGCGTAGTCGTGTATGTATTGCCAACGACTATGTTCTCGATGGAAAGCAAACCTTTTGGAGTAATCGATGTAAAATTTTCACCTGGACGATTTCAACGAGTACTTTTGACGTTGGTCCTAGTATGGCTATGTACGAGTACCCTAATGATAAGCTGATAATATATTTTCTATTCGTGAGGGGGAAATATTTTTTAGGGATAAATTATTTGAATAATTAAAATGTACGTATATGATGAAACAACTCTTCCAGCGAAAAATTATCTTCCATTTGATTCATATCATGTGTGCAATGATATTTTCAAATTATTTCATTATAAGTTACCGCCCTTTGAACTATGGGAAATTTGCATACTTCGATTGCAAATCGTTCGTTACTCTACTGGATGTGGTTTAATAGTGACCATATTCGTCGTATTCAATGCACATTTGTTATTATAAATGTTATTGTAAAATAGTACTTCATCAATGTCTGTGTAGCTTTATAGTCCATGTTAAATTTCATTATGTTCAAGCGTAAAGTGAATCTATACTTACGGATCTTGGTTTGAATCGATATTATTTGTACTTTTTTAACCGATCGACATAACCTTTTCTACTTAGTGTGATATCATTTTTATTACCATTCAACTTCAATCCACCTTAAGAAAGTCAATCCTGTTACAGCTTAGATAAAATATATCCAAAAAGAAGCATTTGAAGGATTTAATTTAATTTTTGCTTCAGGTAATTATGATAATTTAGATTAAGGGGCAATATCTCGATTCTCGAACAGACTGCCCAAACTATATTAGCAACCATTTAAGAGCTACGTCGTGCATGTATTTTTCGATGACATTCTTTCACTACAAACATTGCATAGGACATTTTCCTTCTTCTATAATTATAGAAGAAGGAAAATGTCCTATGCAATGTTTGTAGTGAAAGAATGTCATCGAAAAATACATGCACGACGTAGCTATAATTAACACTTGGTCATTAACATTATAATTAACACTTGGTCCCCAACGATTTTGATGAGCATCATACGTTCAAAAACATCATCAGCACCGTATTGCTACATCCTATTTAATTTGAATAAATTCGTCGTGTTGGACAGTATCTGTGCTAGTGTGCACGTACTGATCTTGTACTTCTATATTATATTTTATAAACTAAGAGATAAAATATATGCAAATTTATACATGGTACCGTACGAAACGCTTAGGCAATATAATTACATTGGCTAAACATTGGATTGGCCTTCAATATGTGAAGGTACGATTTTTCTAAAAAGGTTATGGAATATAGAAAACTATTCTTTCATAGTACTTCTCTAGAAGTGTCTATTAATGTGCCATGCTTAGATATTGACATAAAACTAAAAAAATTTAAAGTTTAGGCCGAGCGTTACAATCGACGGAGGACAATAAACGCAAACTGTGTCATGTATATATCATTTCCAACAATAGATGACTAGCTGCGGTCAGTAGAATTTTCGGGAGATTAACGAAACGAAAACGAAACATGCGAAAATCATCGAAAATATTCAGGGAATGCATTTTACGTAAGTGATGAATAGTTTCATGTTGACTCAGAAAACACCAATTGATAATGATAATTTTCCCGATTCAGGTAACATATATTATCAAAATAAGGGATAGGGTTTACTACACCAGAGTGTAAAAAATACAAAGATTACTTTCCTGAAAAAGGACAGCATTGTGGAAAATTTATTAGGTACTAAACAGTAAAGATACTTGACTGAATTAAGAAAATCTAATTTCACTAGAGAAGAAAGAGATTTATTCAACCGAGGATTTAACTGTAAACCTGAGCCCATTTGATAATTTTTCGAACAAATATCTCACAGAAAACTAATGTTTTGAATAGCCTCGGGTATTCATTATTAGTGAAACTTTCTTGGTTAAGAAAAGAGCGCCACGGTTGAAAACATTTTATTTTGATAGTGAAAATATTTCAGAGTTTGAAAGGAAATTAAACAAAACGCCCTCCGATCGGAAATAGATGGTCCATATCAATATTGAAGTTGCTTGGAAATATCTGCTCCAAAATAATTGTAAACCATTTAGAGAGGATACTTGCAACGTGACTAGTTGTAACAAAAACATAAACTTTATTCTATAATTTAGAACAATAAAATAATAATTTATGAACATCAATGAATAATATATTTAATAAGGTAAATAACACAAGACAAATTTTATATTGTAATTAAATACATGAAAATGATAATATATCAACAGAATAAACACATTTGCCATTATATTTACCCAATAATTGTTTATTTATTCTTCAATTTTTCTGAAATCTGAATTGAATTAGGAAGAATTTCTTTTCGTTCTAGTTTTACTTTCGACAGATGTTGAAGCCTGTAATTATTGCCACCGTCAGCCAAAATAATCTGTTCCATTGACTACTGCAAGGTAAGGAAAATGTTGTTCAATGTTGATCTCTGTAATTCCTCTAAGCCATCTGCCTCTGCTTCAGTTAATTTATCAACGGTACTTGGGATTTTTGATGTTGAAGGGATTGGATTGAATTGAAATAGCCGAGGCCAAATACATTCAGGTCTGGATTGTTCGGAGACTAGTTAACAATTTCAATATTCAAGCTCAATTTTTTCGACGCTTCCTTGAATAAGGGATCAGTTGAATGTATGTGTGGTTGAGTATTGTCTGGCTGAATTTTGATAGTGTACCATATCCTGCAGGTAATTTAAGAACTTTTAAATCTTATCTGAAAAAAGAAAACGATAAAATTATACTAACTTTTACCCTATTATTTTTAAAGGTTAAAATTTGTGTTCAAAACACTGTGCACGATCGTCTACTGTACTCAGAACAGAAGTTCGTTAAAAGATACTAAAACGCAGAGAGTGTTCTCCTCGTCTACCAAATATTTTCGACCAGAGGGAGTAATTTATTGTAGGTGCTAACACAGACCCATTAGTCAACAAGGAAAAAATAACAATATCGATTCAAAAATTGTAAAATTGTTTGGATACGTACAAGTGTTCGATGTTTTACTATGTACCAAAATCTAAATGCATTTGCAAAAACTACTATCCCATATATCCACATATACAATAGTAAAAACTAAGGGTTCAATCCATTTGAAAAAAAATTCTAAAATATGTATCTCTGTCCAACTAAACTTGCAGTCCTAGAACTAACTAGACTACGTCCGCTAAACCCGCACGTATTGTTCTCAGATACGGCACGAAATTTTGAATTGTGCCTATATTGTTAATCGGAATTTAGGTATAGAATGATATAATTATTCGGTTCGGTCTGTCGATTTTGGATTATAATCGATAATAACGCTAATCGACAAATGTTTTGCTACTCGAGCAATAGAGTTCGATTCATACTAAACGAATTTGCAGTCGTAATTTTTCTATCATGGCAGGTTCCCGAGTTACAAGCACACTTTTTAGAGACGCATCGGTGCAGGGTTGCTTCGGCCACCTCAGTGGGATGATATATTGTGTGCGTCTGATTTCTTGGTTCATGTTATTAGATTTAACCATTATAACAGTTGTATTATAAGTGTGGTGTGGAAAGAATATTGTATACAGTGATTTATTATTTTTTCTAAATCTATATCTCAATTCATTTGTGAGTGAAAGTACATAATAGGGTACATGCAAACTAGATCGAAAATATGAATAGGGGAGGATTTTTGCATTAATGAGACAACTTTTGTTGTATCTGTTGAAGTTATACTCTGAACAGCCAACGAAAATATACATCGAAAAGAGTGAAAACTGCATACAGGTATTATTTTGGCTGTAAAGTTATTGATCAAAATAAGCCCTTGGCACCTGACGAATCTTATACTGTGTTAAACGGGGCTCTCACAGTAATTAAATGGCAAACAGAAAAGTATATCTTTTGTAGTGCCAATGGTGTAGCGTGAGTCAACAAATCATGTTTTTGATTGTTATTTTTGTATGTCCGGTAATGAAGGACTTTCAAAAAAGAATAAATCGAAATTTTATATGAATATAAGTCAGCTATAAAACCAGTCCCCCATGACTGAATCGTACAGTCCCCCATGACAGATGTGACTGAATTGCCTGAACAGGAAGATAACGATGATACAGAATAAGACCTATTTGTCATCATGCAGAAAATTACAATATCGATGTGAAAATTATTAAGTGGTTTTGAATACGTGAGAGTTATATTTAGAGTTCTGCAATGCACGAACATGTCTATAATTTTGTTTGTGGATTATTCGAGGTTGAAGAGCCAAGATTTTTTCAGACCTAATTTGTCTACCTACTGGATCTATTACTATGAACAATCTATAATTCTTAGATATCAAAAGCTAAGTGAATGGTTTTTTTCCCAGGCAGTGCGTGTCTAGCATAAATACAACCCAAATTCCATATCACTTATGCGTTTGTAATTTACTGTTGCTAGTGTAACATCAGTGTTAGGCTTATTTCAATTTCTCTGCTTCTTATTTGACAGAGAATGTTTCATCAAAAAATATTTATTTGCCACTCAGATCCATCTACAGGTGTTAATACGAAGTTATTTGAAACATAAAAGTTTTAATCTAACTAACGTCTGTGATTTTGCTCATGTCCACCCTCTTTATGGACGTCGGTTCGTCTTTCTTTGGCTTTTCTACACCATTCCCGTAAACTACTCACATTCATAAAGTTGCCACCGTACACTTTGTTCATTCCGCGATAGATTTCAGCAGCTCTACGTCCTTCAGCCAGTAGAACACGGGTTACATTTCGTGACTCATATTTGGTGAGTGTATCAATAAGGGCTGTTATGTTCAGTTGCCTATACCTAGGGCCGTCGAATTATCCATTTTGTCGAGTATGTAGAGCAATAAATAAAACCCTGAAGTACTTTTGGTGGTAAAATTATTATGGGAGGTAAATTTACCTTTTTTATAGCCCATCGAAGACATAAAAATAACCGTCGCATATACTAGAGTGGCAAAACAAAACCTAAAACCAAATAAAACCGCTTTTCAGTTAGCCAATTTTCATGGAACTGGTATCACGTCCCTTACGAAAAAATTCGATATAAATTAGATTTTTTGAATCTCGTTCCAAGCTTTACGTCACCCTAAACAAATAATACAACTCTATAGGTCACATAAAGTGACATTAGTGCTTTGGGGTAATTATCGTGTGTTCAACGCCTTCGTTGTAAACAGAAACGCTGATAATGTCAGTCGTCTCAAGCATAACTGCAAATTTCATTTCTCACTGGCACCCCTATAGTTATTCACACAGGAGATACGAACGGTTGTTTTTAGATTCCGTCGTGGGTTCTTTTTTCTTCTCAAACCTCTTGCGATTGAGGACGGTGCATTTTGTAGTCGGATTCTTGCGAAGTGTTTGTGTTGCTGATTCCTCTCATTTCATTTATGTCTCCAAGACACTCAAGTTGATTTTCCACCAGACTGTAGAGGAATGAGAGGAATGTACATTAAAAAACGATATTTAGAGGCATTTGATTAGCAGTATGAACTTCATTTATTGAGGTTTTTTATGATCATTTCTTTAATTGAGCTAAGGCATTAGTTAACCCCTAAACTGGATAATCATTTCCAGTTGCACATACCTTGAGCGACAAAATCATTCAAAACCCATACTTAAAAAAAATCCGTAAATAACAACCACCTTTTTCAAATTCATTTAAGGGCCACATTTGTGTTAAATTTCTGAAACACAGCATTAAAGTGGACTTCTGAAGATAGACATTGTATTATATCATAAAAGTTTAGGATTCGTATAGCAAAAGCATGTGAACATGTCGGATAATCTGAAAAGTACACACTGGTTAAATCTACGTCATAATTATTTTAATTTTGTTGCATGCATTTGTATCGAACGTAAAATGAAATAGGTTGTGGAAAATAAAATTTTATTCAACTATGGCAATTATCCTAGTCGAAGCTTGTGTAAATTTAACTTTTGCCGCTACTATATAACATGTACGGAAATGTTATTGCCTGTCACTGGTATAGACGATAAGTATTAAAATATAATATGTGTAGCTGAACTAGTTTATCGACCTCCCTTGATAGTTCATACGTTTGTAAATAGTATTAAGTAAGCAGAACACGTATTAATATATAGTTTAACATAATGTTTGTTACGACTGATTTATTCTTTAAAGCTTCTCTCTAACACGATTGAAGTTTAAACTAAATAATTAAAATGTGCATTTTACCTCATCTATCCAAACTGATTCTGCCACCCCCAGAATCACCATAATGATTACACTAACCTGGACCCTGAAATGATATTTTTAGCCGATATAAGAGAAAACAAAAATTACCCCCCTCTTCCCATCAAAGACTTTTTTAATTTGACCTTTTCTTCCTTTGAGCAGAGTCCTTACTGGAATACTTTATTGATTCTTTCAGACCTTACCTTTCTATTCAACTACATCACAAATTTCAAAATCTGCTTTTATTTTGAGGTTCACCACTCCCAGTGCGATTAGTATCTTCCATGATCTGTCTAAGCCCTAAAGCTTTCTTCTGCCTTATCATTATACACTACTTTAGGGAACGTGTTACTTTTCTGTTGCGAGTATTTCGTGGACGGCGTTCTTCGAGGAAAGTGATCAGTCGACTTCGTTGCTTGCAGATTTATTCACGAACACCATCAAAATTAGAACAGCAATTAGGGGCAAGATCGAAGACCAAAACTGAGAGCTTGTAATCAGTAAACTGAGACTGGAACTGAAACTGAACTGAACCTGAAACCGAAACTGAAACCTGCCCGGATAAAGACCAATAAGTAACTCAAAATAAATACAGAATTTAGCAAGAAAAATCAATAGCACAAGGTAACTTTATAATACAACTGTTGAGTAAAACATTAAAGAATCGCACCTAATTAGCCGGCTGCTACAGAGAAGACAAAACGAGATATCGATAGGCAGCTTCTACCCGAGGTTATGAAATTTAATAACCGTATCAAAATAGCTGGTCGATCTTTCGGAATGCTCATCATAAAATACCCAAACGTAGAGACTTGAGTGAGACGAAATTAGACAATGAATTTCATAGCTGATGCAATAGTTATTATTCAAAATGTTCTATATTGGAATTAATTATAAATCTCAGAGTAACGCGAATCAAAGCACAAACACTTCAAACACAATTCAAATCGCTTGAAAGAAAACATAAGCACAATGAAATGAGATGTTTGCCATACAATCACAAGTACGCATGGTATCAAAACCGCTTCAAAAAGGAAATCTTAAACCAGCAGGGGAACATCTAGGCTCAGCAAAAAGACAAGTTCAAAGAATATCTAGTACGTGTGTGAAATGCAAAACTCTCTAACACATTGTAAATAGAAACTTACCCGTCAGAGAGACTGAAAGAGCGAATGAAATTACTGTACACTGGGTAACGTTTGCGAAGGAACTGACGGGCACTTAGCCTATAGGCTCGTGGTTGACTATGGTGTTCTATAAACGAGAGTTACAATTTGGAGTTGGAACTACGATTGAATTTTTAACTTTAAAATACCAGTTTCAAATGACGTGAAATACGTATAAAAATTAACTCTAAAATATTACTAAATTTAATATTATTTAATACTAAAATAATCACGATATTTTAGCGGCCCTACACTACCGTTTCTGTTAGACTTTAACTCCTCCATTGACTCACCTGTTCCATTCTAGTTCAACTGCTCAGGTTTTGCTTTGGTAGTGCCTTTAAGTGTCCGCTATCTGACTCGTCTTATTCATTAACTTTCCGTACTTTGTTGCTCTATTTTCTTGTACCGAAATTCTCTTCATTCAGAAGAAATTTGCTTTTTCTAATAATTCATCCTCGCCTAGTCAGGCATTGACTTTTTCAATTAATTTTTCCATACTAGTGCTTGTTCACCGTGTTCGGTATTGTTTCATTTGCTGTGCTTTTTTCGCAAAGTTAACTCTAGTCAGACTTAGAGACGCGGCCTTTTCTCACGGTTCAGATCCCTTCCTTCTAGCTCTGTCCTTTCACTCAGACTTAGCGCTTTAATTTTGGGTCCGAATTTTCCTCTGGGCTCCGTTCTTTACTATTTACTTCTTCCGTTTCATTGAGCTAAGCCTCTTCCCTCGGGCTCTCCCTTCCTTCCAGCTGGGACGCCCTCTCACCCCCTCAGAAACTTCACTCGAGCTTAGACGCTTCCTGGGGCTCAGGCACTTCTTTTTGTCTAGGGTACTCTTTTTGAGGTTACTGCTTGCCTTCATTTTCTGCCACAGGCTGGCCAACATTTCATTAACACGTTGCCTCCGATTGCTTGGCCGGTGTTAATCTTCACTTTGTACTCATAGTCACTAGAAGGATCTGAAAAAATTACAGAACCTAACCTAAGTGGTCCACATACGTACCACTTCAGAGTCAACGCGTTAAGCTCACTTTTCTTCTCAATAGACATTGAGGGGAAGTTAAAATACTACTGCACGTCTACAAATCTGACGCTGTCAAAGGTTTAGACGTTTTCAACGTGAAGTGCAATGCTTCAAATAGCAATTCGTGCTATTTTTGCGTAATGTTTGTTTTATTCATTAGCGGTATGAGTTTGCCACCTTTAATATAGGAATATCCGTTGAAAAGATATACTGCAATTCTAGTTTATAAGTGTGAAATCATGTGTCACTCTTTTGGGGGTGATATTCATAGGTATTTATAATGTTCTAAATGAATATAATTAACGTCTTATTGCTAACGAGCTGTGAACATAGTAGCCCTCCGTGACTTCATTTTCACAATTAGCAATTCATTAGCTATTCATATTACTTAAAGGCAACAGGCAAACTACCGTAGTGTTTTATTTTTTATCTCTTTTGGTTGCCTCATATTGCTAAAATGTCATCTTTATAGTTGTTCATTTATGCTTGAACATGAGGTTTTCGTGGTCTCAAAAATGAGCTATGAATAAATTTATTCATTTCACCTGACAATACTTAAAAAGTGTCCCCCGTGAATCTTCAAATGACTTGAACACTGCACACGTGTGCATCAGTGTTCAAGCGCAGACATTGATTGTTGAAGCTGAATATCAGAATACATGTTTTAAGCACGTCAATGGCTGCGTTTGATTCTACGCAATTACCACAGAACTACATTTCCCAGCTAGTAAATGTAAACATCCATCTCTTCATTCGAAATTATCTATGATGCTGAAGTGCACCTTCAATTGTGGAATTGTATCATGATTGAAGTTTAATTCTGTAGGCTGTAAATCGACAGAATAAAACATTAAAAATATTCACGAACCACGAAATGACTCTGTTTAACATTATTGTTCCCCAAAAGTCAGTCCTAGATTTATTCGTATCTCAGAAGCGAACAAATTTGTGTCACGCAAACACTCAGAACAACACCATAAGACTCAAAGTTATTTGTCTTGTATAGCGTTCCATTCTGTATACACATGCTCGAGAGCCGTTTCGTCAGCAACGCAATTTTGAAGGGCTGTTTTTGGAGCAATTGCTACGGACATGCACATGTGTCCACATGACCTACTGTTTTTCCTACGTAAACAAAAAATAAAGTACTTCACTTTGCCTCTAAATATAATTTTTGAGATGCCAAGCTTTCAAAGAAAATTTTCTGGTAGAACAAGACAAGCTCAACAAGAGCTGTTACCAGGCTCTTAAATGTTCGGCAAGAAATCCACCGAAAGAATTCTTCGAGAATTTCCAGAGTTTTTCAGTGTTACACTGGAGGCTTCATTTTTGTTCCAAGGAAGGTCCGCATTTTCGTGAAAAGTCTTTCCTGAGGTTTGAAAAAGAATCCCACGGTTTCATTTTCACAGTTTTAACCACCTAGATTGAAGTCAGAAACGTTCACCTCATCCAGACAAGATACTTTTGCGTTAGCGCAAGCACTGTGCCTTGGATCAACAGTACAAGGATTGCAAAAAATAATTGTTGTTCACTACGTGCATCAGCATTCTTAAAAACTACAGAGGAAGCATGTTTACACCGAAGTTCGTTATAGCAAGATACAGAATTGCATATATTTGTGAGGTAAATTTTAGAATTGCATCTGGGTTTTGTTATAAAAAGTTTTTCTCAAATTTTCGCCCCATTTAGTGGAATATGATTTTAACAGAAAAACCAAAAGTATTCTGGAGAGGTATCTTTACTATATAAGCTATAACAGTAGCACACTATGCCATAGTAGGAGTCGAAGTAAAGTGCAGTAGAATTTCGAAAATCCACTAAAGCAGTACGAGTATTTGGGGTTATCGTGGCAATCAGTTTAGGAGATAGAGTAACATCCGTTTAAATTTGAAGACCGATTTTGCTATAGATTTATACATTTTCTGATATTATGCAGATCTTTTAATAAATTGAAGTTACATTTAGCATCAAAGATTCAAAGAATATCAAAAACAGGAATCAGAATTTTAAGATTGATTTGGTTACTGAGGATAAATGTAAAGTTCAGTTCTAGCAATATCTAAAACAATAAGGGACCATTACTACTAATACCTAGTGAATACCTATGCTGAACGTTCTCTTTAATCTACTTTCTGCTTTCAGTAATGTAAACGTTATCATATTTTTGACTGATAACATAATGATCTGTATTTTTATTTTCTTACTCATTAACTGTAACTACATGCAAGTCAAAAGTCTTAAAGAAAGTATTCAAAGATTTACACGGCAGCTGGAGTAAATTCTGAAAGACATTCAAATGTTAGCAGTTCACGTTTACTCTAGCATTCAAGATTTAGGGAGCTGTCAATTAGAATGTTAAATTGGGACAGTAAATCCTACCGTGTTCTAGAGGCCACCATATCCATGGTTGCAACAATGAATTATCAATGGCATCTACTTTTTCTAGACTTTATTTGAGTGTTTGATTCTACTGGAGGAATAAATTTCCACTTCCGCTTTATTTGCTTTATTAATCAGGGTTTCAGATATGGGTTGTTTTATGAGGATATGAGTAGTTGTCGGCCATATTTAGATAATCGCTTTTGTATGGTTTGGCTTGCAATAGATGGAGAAATCGTCGAACCCCTTGTTCTTTTTTTAATTCACTGGGCCAAATTTGATGGTTTTCCATTCATATGTGTTTTTCATTTAATCAAATATTTTTTGTTGATGGAAAGGGATCATCAAGAAAACGTGAACAGATAGTACGCATTATTGTTATCGTTAAATCATCTACATGCGTAGTGCTTTCTGATCTGATAGTCATTTTGGGGATTTTGAAAATTTATCGGTCTGTTGTCTACGAAAGTCATACCACAAATACAACCTCATGTTTTTTAACCCAAAAGGTGAAGAGCAACAAAATCCAGAGTGGCAACATTGAAATGAGTGGATTTTTAAGCGGATATTCGCTCCAGAAATTATTTTTCAATATACGTACTGCAGGTAATGCATTTTCGCTAACAATAAGGAGGAGCCTTGGTCCTGCGTCATTAAAGTTCGTGCTAGCTGAGACAGTCTATTTCTCCAAGGCGTTGATGACGGTTTTGATGGCAGGAAAACACTGCCAGCGCAATCTTTCACCAATACAGATACGTGGAATTCTGGCGGTCGGAAATCGGGGTTATATGGTGGGTGAAGAACATGTCTTTAACCCACCACCTCAAGCTCCTGCTTGAACTTTCTTTATAGCCGCCTAGACACACTTTGCTATACCCTATGGATGATGATCTTTTTTCCAGTGTACTGACCCTAGCATCTGATTTTGCATACTCTTTATTTACTTTTACCAGTTGATTAAAAACGAAGAGTTGATGGAGGCATGCGTTCTTTTTCGAAGTGGAGGCTGCATGCCCGTCAGGAGTGCCGTCCAATCAACAAAACTATCACGTAACCTTACTGACATCAACAGTCTAGGCTCCGTAAACGTTTACTGAACGCCGTAGAATGTCGATGGGTTCAATTTCTTTTACTTGGAACAATTCAATCTTGCGTTTATTCTTCTGGCAGACATCTATGACTGCGGCTACTTTCGTAGATTTTCACACCGTCAATATCTGTACCAGAGACATGAAACCGTCAGGTTATCAACACGATGATTCCCTTATTATAACAATTCCATCAACAATTGCCTTGAATCTCCACGAGTAGGAAAACATACCAACTTTTTCTTTCGGAACGACCTTTGCACATAGTTTAATGCTTTAAACGTATTGCTAGTTGAGAGCCTATGAGAGTTTCATTTTATTACTCGTATAAACCATATGTTCGGCAACACCCTTGACAAAATACAGTTTCGAAGTTATTGCAAACGAGCTACACCTCATGTTTTAGTCTTTTCAATTTAAAGTACCTAAGTGATGATGTCGAAGTTACAGTACATGTTTGACGAATTCTCAAAATTCTTCACGTTCAGTATCATCATACATAAAAATGAGTTAATGTGTTTTTTCGCTAGTTATTGTAGAACAAGATTATAGTTCTGTTTTTTTTCAAAATTCATGGAAGTAAATTTGTTAGTCACATGTTTTGTTCTTGGAAGTATGTTACAGCCGTAATTCATCCATGTTAGACAAAAAATCCAACTGAATGCAAGTTAAGGTTCGCTGGAATTGATGAAAATGGTTTCTTCACAACAAATGATACAAGTTCTTGCTCAGGTACCATTATAATTTGTATTAAACACCGTTATTATTTCCAAAGTAATTTTTCATTTGTATTGAGATAAATAAATGAGAGAGATCGTAATTTTTCTCCATAGATCGATGATAATATGTTGGAAAATCAATAGAAGAAACTACCCATTGAATATGATTGTTCTCTTTGTGAGTCTTGAACAAAGCATAGAAATAAAAGTACAAGATGAACTGCTGTAGAAACTGACATGAAACTGTTAAAACAATTTTTATTTGGTCTTTTATTGAAAAAGGCCAACAATTGAGCTCCTCCAACGGTTGCTTTGTTTGATTATTTCTTTGGAATGTTTGGTAAAAAGCGATAGGTACTGTCATCACAGAAAAATTTAATTGTTTTATTAGAGTCACTTTTGTTCGTTTCAACTGCAGTATTATCTGTGTGAAATCTAAATAATAATTATCTGATAATTCTTCAAATATGGTAGAAAAGTCTTTCACTGTGATTTTATGTTTTTGACTGAAAAAGCGCAGCTAATTCCTGATATTCTACATTACCGAAGTTTTCGAAGGGGTTTACGAGAAAGTCGGTAACGTGAGATTCTATAATAACGGCCATAAACTAATATTTAGAAACTTTAGGACATCCGAAGCTATGAACTTATTTTCTGTTAGAATTGTTGCAACTTGGAACTGGCTGCCCGAAATCATCGTTTTTGTTGGTACTGTGAACACATTCAAAAATCGTCTCGACAAATATTAGATTACGAACCCACCAGTATTATAACGTACTAATTCTTTGTCCCCAAATTTCAGGGCCAGTTTATGATTGTGATAAATGTGCATGACTGAAATGCCTATGCATGAGTGAAGTGTGTGTACGTGACTGAATTGACTTACGTGATTCAGATGAACGTGCATGATTGATGCCTTTACTTTAGTTGGCATGGGACTTGGGTAACACCCCAAGAATTGGCCAAATAGCTCGTTTCTATTCCCTTATTCTATTTTTTCTATTTGATATTAGTTTTCAACTTTATCCCTTGCATCATACGAGCACTACATAACGCATTTATTAAACGCAACATAAAGTTTAATTGATTGGTTTCAAATTAACGATCAACGGTAGATAACACTAGATTGAAGAGACAATGATCAACACTGGGTTAATATTAATTTAAATTCAAGAAATGTAATGAATATAAACAAACACAATTTGATCAACAAAACCTTTGGTTTGATCACAATCACAATTAGATCACAATTGATCACAATTTGATGAACGAGAACTGAAAACTTCTATCGGTTAGTGCAACAGTGTGTAGCCAATTTTTATTTGCAAAACAATGAATTATCTGAAAAATTGAGAGTTGTAAAACCGACATTATATACTTATGATAAAATCAGTCTTCAATTAAACGGAACAGGCAGTAAAAATGCACTAGTCATATTTTCAGTTCATTATGGACGTATTAAAAAATTCCACAGCCCACAAGAAGTAAAACTTTACCAGAAGGTAGCTTGTTACCATTTACGCAGAAACTGATGTGGTGTTTTACGATATAGTGTTTAATCTGGAAGTGTTTTCTGGATTTAATACAATTATTAATTACTAAAATCGAAACTTCAATGATTTTGTTTTAAATTGCCATTGAACATCAGTTTTTCTAAGTTTCTGCTATACTTGTAAGTTATGCGTGAAATGGAATAAAAAATTTCCCCGGTAGGATAATATAAATTTGAATGTGTAGTTGACTTCTATGGAAATTTCAGACCATTATTGGTTTACCAACAACAGTAAAATAGCATTCATAACTAAGATGATCAACAGCTGTAACATCACTAATGTGGGCGGGAAAATGCAACGCCGGATACATTTTAGACAGACTTGCAATATTTTCTTGGACTATGCTCGGATACATTTTGGACAAACGTAGTATCGCTGAAACAAAATTATATCATCTAGTTTCTTTTCCTTCTATTTTAATGTACCAGAGCTGATATGAGTGGTTTTTAGCGTAATATAAATATTCGGGTGGGGGATAAGACTCACATGAATTAGCGGACTAAATTAATGCCAAAGACCGTTCGAGATTTAAGGGATAGCCTATCAAACAATCCTCGTAGTCCTGGTGGAAATTAGAATACTTCCAATATTGTAATAATGAATATCACCTAGAATTAACAAACAAAAAGAACCCTGAACGATACCGTGAAGTGCATGATTTGTGAGGAGTTGAAGACGAATACATTTGAAAATCCCATAATTTTTTTCGTGTTATTTTTTCTCAAAAACTACATAGATCATGTTTCAAATGCAACGTTTTTCTGAGGCATATTCTTCCGTTTAATCCGTTATTTTTGTTTCGTTTCATCAATTCTTGCAAATTACATTGCCACACCGAAAAACGAAAAGATTACACAATCTTTTTCGGAGTACCCTAAACCTCTACATAAAATAATTGAAAGTTTCCCATTCATGATGGCAGACGTTAAAATGGATATTAACGACTCAGAAAGGCTAAACATATTCCTATCTAAATTCACGAAAATAGGGGCAAAATTTGGGCAAAGAATTGTGCTGTTAAATTAATCCTAAATACTACTCGTTAAAGTAAGTTGACCCAGCTTTTAACCTCTGGAAATCTTGTTGCGACACTGGACTCCACATCATAAATGCACAGAACTGATCCACGTTCAACTGCGAAATTTTTCCGAGTGTATTGCTAAATTTTTAGTCCATTATTGGTACTAAATTTACTAACACTTGCAGACAAATCCTATATCAGTGCGATAAATTACACCCCACTTACGGCACCATTTTATAATCTCTACTTGGAGATTGCCAATATTGTATTCTTCTTGAGATCAACATGAGTGCACGACTAGTGTTTTGATCAACGGCGAATAGTATTGAATAGAAAATAGAAACGAGCCGTTTGGCCAATTCATGGGTTGACACCCAAGTCCCATGCCGTCTTAAGTAAGGACATCGATCATGCACATTCATCTTAATCCCGTAATTTAATTCAGTGAAGTATACGTACTTCACTCACGCACAAGCATTTCAGTCACATACATTTATCTCAATCATACACTGGCCCTGGGAGTTACTGACACACATAGAATCAGTACGCTATAATACTAGGGGGTCCAAATCCAATATTTGTTGAGACGATTTTTTAATGTGTTCGCGGTACCAACAGAAACGATATTTCAGGCACCTGGTTTCAAGTTGCAGCAAGTTTGACGGGAAAGAAATACATAGCTCAGGATGTCCTAAAGTTTCTCTGTATTAGTTGTTGGCAGTTTTTTCTGGCTTGCGTGTTACCGTCTCTTTCAAAAAGCCCTTCTAGGGTAACATCGTAAAGGCCGTTGAGTTACTTATAGGTCTCAATAAGTAGAGGAAAAAAGAAAGAGTAGAGAAATGTCGGATTTAGTTGTGATTTCCCTCAAACATAACCTGTCGATTGCCAGCATTCCGTCTACCCATCGCTTGCAGAGCTTTAAGAATTTCCCCTGTACGTTCTGCACCCACGCAGCACAGCACCGCTTTTTAGGATAAGTGTCTACCCTGTCGCGCCCATGTGCACGATACTGATTTGATTGCCTTGAAGCAATCAAACAGGAAGGCGAGAGGGAGAAACCCACCACCCTACAAGATAAAAGCCATGATGGATAATTGGCGGCACCCATGGTATATGATACTATACTCATTACACATTGTCTAGGTATGGCGGGTAATGACAATAAAAATATATAAATTGCACCCTAAATACTGTCGTGAGTAAATGATTTTGCTTAAAAATTATCGTGTTTCATTACAACTTGTATCATAATATTTTGACAATTAAACTTGTGAAAAAATGTTTGCTATCGGTCTAGCTTCTATATAGAGCAGATTATCTCCCATATTGAGGATACCCTCGTCTCCAACCACTCTCTTATGCCTCCTCTACCCTTCAATTATAGGTTTAATTCAAGGACTACTATAAACAGGACGTGCACCACCATATAGCTGACTACGCTAGCTGAGGCCATTGCATTCATAGTAACATAACATTTCTATGGAACAAATTGATCAAAAATTACTTCTTTCAAGCAATAGAAGGGATAATAAGATTTTACAGTGAATTTTAAATGGTTTAAAGCACTGTAATGCTTTGAAATACCAATTTTAACCGGACTTAACATGTATTATTGTATGAGCTTAGTGCCCACTTTATAGAAAGCCGAGTTGCTGCAGTTTTAGACTTTACAAATTGATTTTAGTTAAAACTTTTCCAATCAAACAACCAAACATACAAACATTCACGCATATAAACAAACAGACATAGAAGCAAAAACCTACCAAACTGCAGCAATTAGTCAGCCAACTGGGTCTTCTTGACAGAGGTCTGAAGGACTGCATTCTTCTGCTAGTCTTTCTCTGAGGGGTTAACAGCAAATTTGAGGGGTTGACAGCAAATTGAGTGAGTGTAGTAGTCGTCAGAATACTGATTTTCTTTGACTCGTACAGTTCTTTGACGAGTTAAATACAGCTCCTAAATAAAATTGACCGTTTGAATATCAGCACTCATTGTTTATTTTTTCTTTCATTTTGTCTTCGGAGCCTACTGTCTTCCTCGAAGAGATACCATAAATTTAGTACCTTCGACGTGCTATGATTAGCCATGTAACGGATACTACACTCGCTCTGTTCGCAAGTGGTCTTTTGTCTCTAGGCTTTATCGTTATAGAGTTACAACTTTTTTCCACTAAAGTATTGCATTTTCGTGTGAAAAGTCCCGATTTATTCAAAAAATGCTATTTTCATGACAGATCAGTCGAAAATTCCCTGGAAAATTTAGATGAGTCCAAGACATCGCTGAATCCAGCAGAACAATCAGTGAACGCCATTGTCAAATTTTTAGAGCAAATTCTTAGCATCAGTAGCGAGGAATATATGTTGACAAGCCAATCATAAACAGTTATTACGACACACAAGTCGTACAATAACAAAATGGGTAAAATTCGTGATTCGTTGAAAAATGTTATTGAAGTTCCTGTCCTGACTAACATTGTTCATAAGATTACAATATAATTTTTACACTTTTTGATGTTTGATATTATTGTCTTTGAAACTGAGTTCCTGTCATTTTTTTAAATTTACTTGTTTAATATAAGATTTGATAAAAAATAACTATTAAATCAATAATGTGTTTGACCTCGTTCTTTACAACGTCTTTCTAACGATCAACAAGATTTTAAATACCTCGTTGGGAGAAATCAATCGATCTTACCAAGATTAATCAAACCAAACTCTCACTTCCCCACCAGCATTGAATGAAACTCCACATATAGCATTTGAAAGAGATCGAAAAAGCTAGAACTCCGTTTGTGCCAAATCGGGAAAGTACGGTGGGTGTGGCAGCACTTTCCAGCCATGTTTTTGAAAGATTCCTTTGGTCGTATTGACAATATGTCGGCCGGCGCTGTCGGCAGAAGAACACCATTGTACTGATTAGACATGCAGAACCCATGCTCCATACTGCTGAACCTTACCCATCAAGTGAAGATGCTTCACTGTAGCAGTGTGGGAACATTCCATTTTCTCTGCCAGCTCCCTTGTCGTTTGACGAGAATTTTAGTGCAAAAGTTGGTTTAATCGCTCTTCATCGAACTCAACTGGACACCCAGAACTAGGTCCGTTTCTGAGATCTAAATTTCCCTTTTTGAACTTGACATACCAATCATTTTTCTGAACACATTTTATTTTAATTATTTGAAAATCAACAGAGATAATCTAAAATTAACTTGAAAGAAATTGATTTAAAAATAATCCATAAATAAATTTCTCGAAAAAATAGATTTCCAAATTTAAAAACTCATTTAATTCAAAACCTATAAAAACCTATGAAACTTAGTTGTATACCCATTATATTGGATTCGGTGAATGGGGAATGGTATTACTTCAATTGCCTATTCATTTATTTAAAAAATAATTGTAGAATATGTAACAATCCTGTTCGAAATTTCATTTTAATTTTATTAATAGTGCTTTCCTTGTCAAAGATTATTCAAATCTGTGTGAATTGTTATATTTTTGATAACTACAATGAATGAATATTCTTGCAAAACACAAGTTGGTAGAAATCTTTTTTAATTTCATTGAAACAGTTTATATCGAGAATCAAAAAAGTGTTCTCAAGAATGTTTTCTACGTTTACACTTTAGTGAAATGAAACTGCTTTTGACGGCATAGTACACAAAAAAAATCATATTGAAAAACTAGGACTCGTGTGATAATTTAGGATCACATTCGAATCCTAATACCACGGGTTATACTGCTTCTTTTGTCAAGTACTTTTGTTTAGCCGGAAATATGGCTTGACGGCGAACAACGACAGAGATAATTCCACCGGCCAACATTGTCTAAATGAAGTGAAACATTCGATTGACATGCATGAATGTATTGATTATCCCTAGAAAATAATGATCTACATAGGGCTATCGTATAGTGTTAATTTAAGACGTAGATCATCCAGAATGTCGTATTTACTCACGGTACGAACATTTTAACTGCATGATTCTGTGCAAAAATATTAACAAAAAAATGACCTTTGAGTAGTTTAAATTATAGCTGTATAGTTCATTTTATTTCTATATTTCTAAAAATAGCCCCTCTGAATTCCAGTACAAATGGTTGGCTACTGAGTATGTAAACATACTCGCACAGCCCGAACCTTCAAAGACATTAAAAATGGAGTAGTAGTAAAGTGAAATAACTCACTGATGAGCACGCTGTTGTTATTTAATACAATGTTCACTTAATCTGACGCAGGTTTTTTTACTGAATTTAGATGTGAAAACTGATTTGTTCTATCAGGTCTGATTTTGATATTATTAGCTAAACTTTCACATAATTTTTCATAAAAATATATATGACACATTATAACAGTATTTTCTACCTTCAACACTATATATTGTATAGTACATGACTAATGTACCAATGAGTGGTTTGCCTTCACCTAATGACAAACATAGGTAAATGACTGATGACTTCCATTTCAAGAGCAGTGAGTGATGGAGACGAAGAGTTTCTATCATTTGAATCAACATATTTAAATTTTCTCAAAACTTCGGTTGGAAAGAAATAAATTTACTTTTTTTTGCGAGTCAATGATATTTTTTCGTGAAAACTCTAGCTCATTTTATAATTGAAATAACGACTTCATTAATACTTCCAGGAATTTTTTAAATTTTCTAATTATATGATGAAAAAGGCATCCTATACAAGTATACCGCGATGAATAGTCGTCCATACGAAATTAATTGCACATCTAAACTGTCTTAATTCGAGCAAATTGTTAATAATGTTTAGGGGTAAATGAATAAAATTTTATTGGTTAATACTTATCTTGTTCATACACTTCAAACATTCGTCGTTCAAGCTCACCTTCTTTCAGAATAAATATTTTGGAAAAAATTATTATAACGAAATAGAAAAGCGATGAATCGTAAATTTAACTCTTATTTGAAACAAACATAATTCTTTGTCCGTGGCAAACGCTACCGTGAAAATACTGGTAAAAAGCTATATATGTGAACTGTGAGTTTTGTCTCTCTCAACTGAATCTTATCAGCACTGTGATCAATTTCTGTCGAACGAAACTCAATCGCTGCAGAAAAATTACCTAAAATGTTGATGCCAGCATTGAGCAAACATCATTGTCCTTTCCATTTGTTCAGTATTATGTATGGTGAATCAGCCTTTGCTGGAAAAAATATTTCAATAGCAAGTGCTTTCCTTTTAAGACACTATGCAATTACCAAAGAGTGGATTACAGACCTACAATACGTGACATTTTCCTTCCCTCTTACAAAAATCCTGACCCACACGTACAGAGACTTCCCTAGTCCACTACTTTCGAGAAACAAACTAAGTTATTGCTTCAAAGGAACCTCGGGCAAGTTTTAAATTCGTCGAGGTTTTTTAGAGCAGAGTAAGCTGCCAACTCCAACTTGAACTCTACTTCTCAGCTAACGACTTTCCCAACTTTGAAAAGGAACAATCTATACACACAAAAAACAACAGTTACTCACTGCCGCTAACGCTGAGATGAGCCAGATTCGAAAGAATACAGTGAATGACAAGGAATACCGACTGCATTAAGTTTCCGTTATTGAAATATAGAAACGAAAAAATTCTTGAAAACAGTAAGCAGCTACATATTTTAGTGTTAGTAACACAATGTCATTAGTAAGAAGATAGGCTTCTCACAGGGAACAACAGGGACTGTCGACACCACAAAAAAATAACCAAAATCCTCATAATGCATGTATCTTATATACAATTCTATCAAAGAACATCACAAATAATTACGATCGATTTACCATAATTTAAGACATTTTCAGTTAATGTTGCATTTTAAATGTCTTAACAGGCATAAAAATCACAAAACACACTTTTTCAGGCTTTTCATAATATATATCATATCCTCTTAAAAATAGTGCAGTTTATCTTAGCACTTACAATAATTTCATGTTTTTCCAGCAGATCATAGGTACCTATGAGATTCATAATAGAATTTATATATCCATGAATTCACACATTTAAATTTATATTCAAGCAGAATTAAATTCTATTGAATTTTATACTTACCTCGCTATGCTGTTTGGGTTTCAAGAAATAACGTTACCACATTACTTATTGTAAATCCTAGGGATCAGATGTTTTACGCCTGGATTAACAGCGGAAACGTCTACGAATACAATTCAGTCATCGAAATTAGAAATGAATTTTTGTGATGTTATCAACACTAGAGTGCAATGAAAGTTGGTTTTGATTAAAACAACTTTATTCTCAAAAATTCCTGCCAGCGCCATATGAGCGTCATTTAATTCGATCAAATGTTATCAGAACTAAAGCATGTTTAACCTTGCGCGATTTACACCTCATTAGATAATCACATGGAACATAGAACCTGTTCATTCGTTACATGAGCTATACTCCACAAATTATTACGTATTACAGGATGGGGCATATATATTAGTAAACAACAAAAAACATTTTGTTATTGAGAAAATATATTTATTTCCAGCTCTGACTTTAACAGATAGTAACTAATTTACTGATCTACGAGAGCAAGAAAATGATTCAAAGTGTTTATTTTTGCCCTGGTTACTTTGCTAAGTTTCTGACGAAAGTTTTTAATGCCATACGACCTTCTTTTAAAGGTATTTCCTCCCGGTATTTACAATATCTTGACTTTAAAATTTTGATACCCTGTCAAGGAGTAAAACAGGTTTTACCTTGATAATTAATTTTATAAAATAACATTGGGTAATATTTGAGAAACAATAATTATTAGAATTTATATGAACTCTTATAAGAGAGATTATGCACCACTCTGTATACGCTAATAGAGTATTTTCATATAGGCACCACACTTAACCATTAGGATTGAGATAAATGGTATAGCTATATGTATGTGTCATTTTAACTAAATACGAAACTGTTTAGAAGTAGTTGATGGTACTAAATACATGGTGCGGCAACGTATGTAACTGCCTTTTCTGAAATGATTTTCAAAGGAAAAAGAAAGTTATGTGGCTGCACCGTGTATCTTAGAAACGGAGACTATTCATCGAAATCAAAAAATATTTGACATTTTTTCACGATGTTACCCTGAGGGGGCTTTTTGACAAACATGATAACTTGTTAACAAGAAATAGCGGGCAAAACTATTAATAAAAGATATCATGAAATCATGTCTTCAAAACTTATTTGTAGTTAAAATTCTATAATATAGAACCAGGTTCCCGAGAATACAGTTTCTGCAGAGACTTCGAATGTGTATTTGTGCTCTTGCAAATAAATAAAACCATCTACGCTATCGGCTCAGAATACTAGAGTTAAACGTTTTCTAAACTTATTTGAACACAAGTGACAATGGCTTCCTAACACTGAGCGTGATGATGTACCTATTTCGTATATTTTCCAATATCAGCTAACAAACAAAGAAAATTCAAAAACTCGACTGAACAAATATAATATACTTCGAGTGAATGTAATAGCACATCTCAGAGGCAAAAACAGAAATAAGATAAAATCGATTTCGAGACATATTGAGAGTATTGATAGTATGTTTTTCGTCTGATATTACTTCGTAACCCAGATCTTGCATGTCATCAATGATGTGCAAGAGTAGGTTAAGAACAAGTTTTCTGAAATGTGATGACGCGGGCAGTCGATAAATCATTTCTTTCGTGCTATAACTTGTCTCCAATTTTCGTAGCAAGGCCTCGAATAAAAGACGGAGGAATACTTATCGAATCTAATACATAACTTTGATAAGTTTTTTCTCAGTTTTCACATTTAATGTTTTAAAAAGAATTACAATGTTTGTATATAAATTTTTCCACAGACTGCATAACGTTAACCCATTTCTGCAAGCAACTCATCCCAGTTTGAATAGAACTGCTGAACATTATCACCAACTGTCTAAATAGTTTCACATCGTTCATTTCAGACCATTCATTGATTTTGTATCCTTGCTATTGCATCGTCCGATATTTCGATTTGAGATTTGATTTCTTTATGAACAAACACCGTGCAACTAATGGGGTGAAATCAAAAACAAACAAACCAAATTGAAGGAATATCCATGGAAATTTTATAATATAGTACATGTGAATCCAAACTGAATGCATCCGTCTTCATTCACTACTGTGAGTTGAGAAAGTCTCATGCTTCATTGTTGTCTCTAGACAAAATTGAGGCCACTGATGACCAGCCATATCCCCAGAAGTTACAGTCGTAAAAATATTTTACCTAAATTATCTTGAAAACCAATGGTATTGACGCAATCGGCTCAAAATTGTGGGTGTGATTAATTCAAGTCTTATTCTAAACTAAAACTGGACAACAATGAATATCATTGAAATATACTTTGTTCATGAAAATATGGCCGATAATCGTTTGTACACTGAAAGAAACAATTGTCTGTTACAAAATGAATAACCAAAGTAGACGTCTGCACACGAAACATATTCCCACTTCTGAATCTGGACTCTACTGCAACATGTCAGAGGGGTGAATTGTTTGAACTGGATTTTACGATCATGATTTTATTGTTATCGAGCAGGGGTTCCTAATCTAGGGTACATGTACCCATAGGGGTACATTTGCGTATCTAAAGGAGTACATTTTATGTCAGTTTATTGTTTCTGAAACCTAAAAGTCTTATAACAAATTCAGTAGTATTTTAATGTTCTACTCATCTTTCTGTCATAAAAATTCAGAGGTACAAGCTCACCTGTCGAAATATTGAAGGGGTACAAGGAGAGAGAAAGGTTGGGAGCCCATGTTATAACGGGTAATAGTGATTCCTAATGTAGCACCATGCTCTGCAAATGCCTTGTTTAGTATCACATCAAGTGGCTTGTATGAAATTCAGCATATCAAGTGGATTTCATGACGTCAAACTTATGCCGTGGTCTGAATGGCATCACAGTGACAAGATGACTAGAGGGGCATTTGTACCGTGTTATTTTTCACATAAATCAGCTTTCTCATTTCTGCAAAAGCTTCTGAGCGAAGTCTAGAACTAAAAGGATTTTAACCTCAATTTATATGAAGGTTTTGTCCGAGACTTTCTTCGTGGCAGTTCTCGGGGAAAATTCTTGTTTGAAGCTTAGGAGAATCTCCTTCCCTGCTCTTCGCAATCAAGCTAATGAGAAACTCTTAAATTTTATAAGTCCCTTCATATAACTTCGCAATACCTTCCAGCTCCCTCTGATTACTTTAGTATCTCTTGACAGTTGGCCGTGCATTAGTTTGAGTTAGTTCATATAAAAATACAGGGTTGAGGATTCCAAACCTAATAAAAAAGTAAGGCAATCCTAAAAGTACAATGTACTTTTTTCAAAAAGCAAAGGTACAACTGTTCTACCAACTAATTTGTGTTTTACCAACGTGCTAAATCCGCAAATTATTTTTGCATTGATCTGAATGTCTCTTGATTAAAAACTGTGGTATAATGTATCTATTGATTCTACGAAAGATCTAAGAGTAAAATAACAGTTCACTGAAACAGGGATTGTTAATTGATTTGGCATACACATTGTTATATATATATACATATATATGTGTATATATATATCAATATAACATACACTATACACATACATACACTATGTGTATAGTATACATATACATCTATACACTATGTATGCATATATGCATATATCTGCTATACATTTTCCAAAATAAAATGATGAAATAGAATTGTACATGAAAATATTACTAGCTGAAATCACAGCAGGACGTTACGTTGTTCCTGTTAGTGAAGTCCTTGTAAATTTTGATTACATTGTTTTGATCAGAGCCACGTTCTTGTGGCATGAGTTACACGTACGTAAGTAGAGTGAATGAACCTTAAAAGTTCTACTATAATACAATTTCATAACGTGCCTCAAATAACCAAAACTTTACGATTCTTTTAAACAAATAAAAACAGTGCATATATATATATATATATATATATATATATATATATATATATATATATATATATATATATATATATATCAACCGCAGAAAAAACAATAACTTTACGAAGTAGCACAAACATCCAAATAGCGACAGTGAGTTCTATGATAATAGAATAGAATAGAATGAGGCTATAGGAACGAACCTTCGGGCCCATTCTTGGGTCGGATAATTACTTCGATAATTATTCGGTTGTTTACCCAAGTCCCATGCCGTATTTCTAGCTGCGTCAACCATGTTGGCAGCGGGATTCGAACCCGGGTCTTTTCGCTCGCAAGCAGATTCGCTCGCCAGTCGACCAAGCTGGTGGTACCAGTCGACCAAGCTGGTGGTAATAGTCCAGAAAAGTAATCATAACTTCCTATGAAAAGTGTTCACTTACCCGTTTTATAGTTTCTTATTGCCAGAACAGAGTCAATACATTTCATGCACAGTTGTAATTTTTTCAAATGCATCCGTTCGTCTGATGTATTGTGTTTCGATTGTTTGCAGATATTTTTTTGCGCTTTAATACAAACTTTCCTCAAGTCTCATAGACTTTAGAGACTCTAATCTGAAAGTGCAACTCTATCCAAAGAACTATTCTTGAGAATCAAGGAGGACTGTAGAGTAGAGGTATGGGGAAAATTACTATTACCGAGTCGAGGTTGGAATCGGAGTTCGGCTTCCTAAAATTCCAGAGTCGGAGTCAGAATCAGCGTCTGAACTCCTGAATCCAAGCGAAGAATTTATTCTAGAGCCATTGAATATCAAATATATTTTCCCAGTATTTTGAACACCTATAATTCTCTGAGTATCTTTTTATACAATGGGTAAACGGGTATGACATGAATTTGGCACAAGCCTGAATGTATTACTGCAGTATATGTACTAGTTTGTGGTTCACAGCTGTCGTTTTCATGGATATAATTATATGAAAACTCCATGAAGAAAAAATTAATTCATGGCTCAATATCAATAAGTGAAAAACAACAACACGAAGTATGTAAAATATTTCAAAACTAAAACATTAGGTACATGACGGCAAAATTAATTTCAGATAATTTCAAGAAACTGACGGAAAACTCTCACGTTTCAAATTTATATTTTTATATAAATCAAAAACCAATGGGGAGTTGATCTTCAGTGTAAATATTATTTAAGGGTCTAATTTTTTATTTTCTCTTAATTGAATGTATTTATCATCTTGAATTGTAATGATGGACGTCATTGCGTTCAGTTAATATCGAGTAAATTAATTCTTTTTCAAATATACGTGCAATATGCAAGTCCCAGGGTACCTATATGTTTGTTTGTTGTTGTTAAACTTCATATAAAGACTAAAACAAGAGAGAATAAAGAAATTGGTTCACAAAAGTTATTTATTAAATTTAGAAATCGTAACATACGCCAGCCAAGGACTACTGTAAACAAGACTTGCACGGCCATCTAGTGGACTACGCTATCGGAGGCCAGTTCACAGAGTTCAGTCAGTCACCAACTGTCACAGTGCTAACATTGTCGTAGTCTGTCGCTCGGTTTGAATCGGACATTGTTGTTTGTTTCGAGGCACATGGATGCATTTCTAAGTGGATACCGTTTATTTACAAATTTTATTGCTAATTATATGCATTAAAAATGCCGAATGAATGTAGAGTTGTGAACTGTCTGGGTACAATAAATAATTTGGGTATAACAAATACGGAGCCTCAAAAAATATTTACCTTTTTTCATTTTTTTAACAAAGCCACACACACGTCCAACAGTTTAATAAAACTCAAAGATGACTCCACAACTATCTCCTACATTTTTAAACTTTGGAAAGCTGGCTTCCATCAATGATCAGCCCACAGGGCCCCAGATCTTAGATGCTCATTTTTCCGTCTTAGATTCCAATGTGGCTGTCAAAATTCGCTGATCAGTTACCGCACTGGTACGATCAATGGACCGAGAATAGACTAAAATTCCAACGGGAGTTCATTATAAAACTGTACGTGCTGGAATGAAGCCTGAGCCTACCAGATTCATGTATATTATGAGAAGGTGAAAGGTCCTATCTTAGTACACCATGAACATCTTGTGAAAAATATTTGAACCATATTAAAAAATTAGCCAATAAATTAATTCGTTTGTATTGAATCTAAATCAAGTGAATACCTCTGACTGAAACATTTTGAGTCTCTCTGTTGTGAAAAAAATACTATTTTCAAGGTTCTTGCTACGACCGATGTTATTTCATATATAGTCAATGTCTTCGCCGTATGATTATTTCATGAATTTTTAGGAACATGAAAACTACTGAAAATTGTAAAACTTCTGTCTGGACCTAAAAATTCAGTGAAATATCTGATTAATGGACTACAATTAGAAAGCAATTCTTTGTATAAATATAAAGTTATCAAGAAGATTTTCATAGCGAAATCATTAACTTAGGGTGTCTAATAATATATTTGCAAATTATCCATATGTATATGTATATGGTTTCCAGTAATGATTGCAAGTCTGTACTAAAATAACCATTTGTTTCATATTCACGACTACACCTCTAGAAAATGATTACAACCAATTATGAATTGAATAAACTTTTTATTAATTTTATTCACTTTAAATGGAAATTTTTACCTGAAAAAGTACCACACGCAGCAAAGAATGTGATGAAACAAGACAATGTCATAGCCAAATTGAACGCTCATCGCGTGTACGATTGATTTCCAGAACTTGAATAATTCATCAGATTTTTTTAATGTCAGTGAACTTCTGCCAGCCAGCAGTCAAAAAATTATATGGAAGTGCAGAGCTCTCCTGATTTCGAACCCATTGCTAGAGGCTGGATCCTAATTAAACGTTCAATTCTGAATGTTTCTACTAATCCTTCCATTAGTCGAGTGCAATGCATTTGATGGGAGAATAAAAACGTCCATAACTCTATCATTGCATGTGAGAGCAAGGTCATAAGGTAATGGTCTTCATGATGTTGTTTAATTGCTGCACAACATGATTCTTATAAGTTGATCGTAATCCTCGAGATCTAATTTTTAATTTTTTCTATAGGAGTACAAATATTTTAATTATTTCATACAAAATGTTGAATCTTTCATTGTTGATAATAATTTTTGAATCAAATATTGTCTTTATTGTTGCTAAGAAGGCATATGACGTACAAGAAAAATATAATTCATTATATAATAAATATCATATTCCAATACTCTATTTCATTACCTTTTCTGTGGCCAAAGGTCTAGACCCTATTTGCATATTGGGTGAAATATTTTTGCCACGCACTGGAAGTAGATGAAATGCACAGTCAAATAAATGAATATCATTGCTTATTAACTTTCATTTTCAACCCTACGTGGATAATAACTCATTTAAAACTTTGGCCGCAGTGATTTATGCTCCACCTCTGCCCGCATTTATAATTTTGTTCCACCTGTATGGTACTATCACACACGTCTGTCTACACATAAATGGTGATGGTGGAGCTCATAAATGCTGGTCTACTACATCCATCAAAATGCATCAAATAGTTTCAATATTTCCTTGAATAGCTCCGTGACTTTGCAAATATTTATTTCGATTTGTCAAAACCATGCATACCTCGAACAAACTCCCGCCCAGTTTGAGTTCACGTGTAACTGTTTCAGAGGCATGGAAAGAATTTGCTTAGAAGCAACCATGATGATAGTTAGGACACGGTCCACATACCGCACATGTTTCCTTAAGAGACAGGTCATTGGATTCCCGACTTTCACCTCCCCCCCTACACCAAACATGTCCAAACTTTCGGTATCCCCTGCCCAAGTTTTCGAATCAACTACAACAGTTAGGGTGGACTTGGTCTCCTAAACTTCTAATGAAAGTCCATGGAAATAAGAAGTGTTCAAGCGTTACTGGCACATTTTTATTAAGCAGTTACAGGCTTTTCATGGTTCTGAACATACCGATTTTTTTCCCAATTCCTTCCGATTTCCTTCCCTGAACTCAGATTAAATTAATCGTTGGGAGACACTTTTAGCCTAAGAGATAGGTTGGCACTTTAATTCAGTGAACTACTTTTCAAAATCAGATGAAAACAGTTTCTACCCACTTTGTCGAAAATGACAGTCGTCATTTTCGATATCATCACGTGCTATTTATTTTACCAAGAAAATAGACTGGATCCAAGTTAAAATTTAGGATGAGATAGATTTTTTGAACTTTTTAAGATAAATATTACTCAACCAAATGCCTTAAATGTCTCGTATATATTTTCCGATAATAGACTCATCTTGAAACTTCTCAGAGAGTGAATACCTTTCAGCACCCTGTGTGGATGTGAGAAGATAACTGTCCGGGTCACTGATATCAGGCAATTTTATTTGTGCAATATTGAACCGGGGGAATAAGCACATGACGCTTTCTGCCCGAAGCACCGAGCTCTGAGCATGGATAACATACGGAGATATATTGACGTCCCACAGACCTCTGGGGCACTGTTCTATGAAAATTGAGCAGCTATTTCCAAATCTGCATGCTGTAATCTATGGAACCCCTGACCTATTGTCTCCTTCATGCATCTTTTTCTCCGGCAAAGCTGATGGTAGAAACCATCAGAATTATTTTGTCGGTTAGTTTGTGTTCGTAGCTAGAGATAGTAGAGATGGTGTATTAGCTAACATTTATCTTGTATCTGCACTTTGAAATCATGAGTTCATTTTGCTCTTTATTTAATTTTTGTTTATATCTATCTAGTAAACAATATATTCGTTTTTATCTGTTAATCATCTCCTTGTCAGTTCCTCCCATTGTACAAAAGACCTTCCTGACGCTCACATCAGACTAAGTGTCTCTCATGGGCTATATAGCATTCCTAAATTGTCAATGATGTAGGGAGACGGAGAAGGTGAATTTATATTGTCTGTCCTCGTCTGCGTGTGTAACTACTTACAGGGGGTTTCTCATAGATCCCATGAGCAACTCACGAAGAATTCAGTATTAATTTGATTTAAATTGTATTCCATTTATGACCAAATGCCAACAAATATCCCATCGCAATTCTATTTCTTTTTACATTGAACAAATTTTATGAGCTATTAATTTGACGTTGACCTTTCAACAAAGTTTCCTCTTACCAAGACGATCATCGAAGAGAAACTACAGTTTGGTTAATATGTTTTCTGCGATTGCCTAACCGGTGCAAATCTTTACTTTGTACATATAGTCAACAGAAAGCTTGACAAAATTTTCACCTTACTTAAGAGGCCCACCGGTGAGTCCCTTCGCTCGAAATGCGTTCAATTGAAGGGTGGAAAGCATTAATAGACTATTCGACACATTTGCCAAAAACTAGAGATCGTCGAGCATAAGTAGACTACTGTCCTCTAGTCTAGTCTTCTCGTATGATCATGTTTCGTTGGCGTCGAGGTGAAGTAGACTACTTGCAGTTGTCCAGTTCTCCAGTTCCAAGGCCGCAGCGATACTGCCCAGGTGAAGTGGACTACTGTCAGTTTACAAAGTCCGTATAAGAGAACTAATGTGATTGGTTGGTGTTTTCGTTGTGACTTCTGATTGGTTGGTGTTTTCGTCGAAGAAAATTGTGCACCATCCTTTTTTCGTGGGTAACAAATGTAAATTTCTGACTAGTAATATCGAGCTCAAAACATTAAAATTATTTGGTGTTTTGTTTTTTGTACAATAAAGTCATTGTAAACAATCTCGTAGAACGTGCATCGGACTTATCTTGAGGTTTGAAAATTAATATATTGTTTATGCACAATGTCGTGGTATTTTGAATATCTTCTATCAATGAAGAAGAGCCGACGAATAAACAGAAGTATAAATGAAGGAATAAATGTGTCAGAACAATGTTTTCCAAAAAAAATAATTTCTACTGTGTTTCACTGCGCAATTACCTTTTATTTGTTTATGAGTGCAGAATACACACGCAGAACACAAACTGACCAGCGAACTTAAAACCTCTTCTGATTCACGTGCGACACTAATGAACAACTTCAGTTCACAGGCTATAGTGTCTCTCAATGGCACTTTAGAGTGTCTCTACTACGGATAATACGCATACATCTCATGACTTGAAGCTAAAGAGCAAACCCTACTAGCGTACCAACATCGTCTATCGCATACAACACGCACCATTTCCTGCGGGTAATTGCCATGATTGCCTCTGTCGCTAACAGTAGACCGATTGCGGGGGATTGACCCAAACACATCGGCTTCTGTAAGCTGATACAGAAAGTCACCGAAGTGGATAGGATAACACAGAGCATTCTAGAATTAGAATTTGCTAGGAAGGTGTGATTTAGAAAGTTATTGTTTGAATTTGCAGTGGACATGTGATTTCAAGAAATCAGGAATTTTACGTATCAAATGCAAAAATAGATATTCAATAAAGTACTGATGTAAATATCAAATACAATGTGAAATAACGTATAGCCAGTTTTCGGTGTTGTATGTCCTTCTAAAATAATCATCGGTTGGGAACGTAATAAACTTGGAACAAATCAACCCAATCTGTTTGTGGTTCGTCTCATTAAAATATGATAGCAGCGAATGTGCCCTCGTAATAACACCTTCAAAGATGAAGTGAGAAAAGTACCAGTTTAGAGTCAAGGTAAGTAGAAGCAAAGGGTAATATGTAGAACAATTTGGAATCTCCTGTACGGCAGCACCCGCTTCTATACACTGTGTTGTTTGCAGGTCTGCAGTTTAAGACCTCAGTGCATATAGTGTCCGCTACCTGCCTACCCAAGAAGACGTTTCAACTGACACGTTCAATTGTTGACTTGGCAAGTTGCTACTTGAAGACCAGGATTTAGACCGAGACAGGACCGCAGCAACGACCTACGCGGAAATATTGTGGTACGGTTGCAGTCCAGGCAAGAAAGCGAGAGATTATTCATATTAGACTTTGATAAACAATGACAAGAATAGAGAGTTTAATCCTGATGGTATACATAGCAAGGATTAGGTGGTTTGAACGAAGGATCAATTTATCCCTAGAGTGCTTCTTAAGTTTAAATTAGCGATCGGACTTTTCTTCGAAGAAGTTTAGAAAAAATTGTTTTCTTCGAATTTAAACCAGAAAAGAAGGTACTATGTTGTTCATACCTGAAGCATTCAAGATCTGTACGTTTCAATTATTCTTTATTCGATCCCTAACATATTTGAAGTATTGAAATATCAACTACAGTATTTTAACCGGTTTCAATATATAAATATGTCACATTGTTCTTAATTAAGGAAGATCAAAAACCAACTGATGTCTTCAGCTGTTCAGCACTAGATGTGTAAGTCAATTAAAAAAGGCATACAGGCATTAAGAGTGCATTTACCGTTTGAAGAGATAGGCATTTGCTTCATAAAAAATAGCGAAAGTAAAAAAAGCTTCAACACAGAGTATTATATGTATCCGATCACTTAACACCACCTGAAGGGACCACAGGTGACAATATAAGGACTTAAACACTCGATGTTCCTGACTGCAAGTAAAACGTTCAGACCTTCAGGAATTCAGTTTGAAAGTGAAAAATAACACTGGTGTCTATGAATAAAGTGAAAAAAAACTTGCTAAATGTATGAAACGTTTCAACTAATTGACTATGGAATTTCGAAGTTCCACAAGCTATCGAGTGTTGAGTATATGAGAAGAGACCGTCATAATAACTTTGAAAAAACAGTTTTTCCTGAGCTAATTACATAAAACAACAGTAAACAAATGAATAAATAGTATAAGTAAAGAAGTAGCTACTAGTTTTATAACCGTGAATAAATTCCTAAGCCGGAACAATTTGGTTTAGACCAGTTTCTTGACAGCCTTGAATGAATTTAAAATAGCTTTGCATGAATTAGCATTTGATAACATTTATTCTAACACTGCAGTCACTTCATGAAAAGGCATTGTCTTTCTTGTAAACAGCTACTAAACGAAATTTGGATATATATAATTTCTAATTAGATCATGAATCTAATTTCTCTATAAACTACGCCAAGTCTGCATTATGAATTGAGTAATCAACAAAGTTGGCGACCGTCACTGTTAGTATTATTTTATTTCATTGGTTACTTCCGAAAATAACCGATATGCTTCAATTTTGAAATATTCACATCCATTTACTGGTAACAACAAGAAAGTAAAAAACTTTTTTTCGGTAAAGATCCCCACTCAGAAAATGTAAAATGGCTCAGATGTAGGTTACCCATACAGCCCAAACTTGTTAATCAACAACAATCAACTTTGAGTTTAATTAACATGAGTCGGGATGCTTGTTTCACATTAACCTAATCATCAAATACCTATTTTGTAACTGCTTACTGTCTCAAAACTGAGTTTTATGACGAGAATACGTACCAGGTGATGTCGGTAGCCTCGATACTTAGTAGGTACATGTGATTTCTCAAAGTTTACACTGCACTCGCTCCCATTTTTACCCCGAATAAATGCAAACTCTTACAAACTTTTACTGCATTTTAATGTCATTCCAAGCATGAGTTTGAATAATTGTCATAGTTTATAGATCAAAACTAATTTCTAATGATGAGCTTTTTTTGAAATGAGTTCTGCTCTTGTTGGTTGTTGAGTGGGTTGTCAAGAAGATTGAAAATATATGTGTACCATTTACTGCCGTGCATGATATGAATTGATCAATTCTTAATGGCAGTGACATCAGATCACGCAAACGTTTTATATGTTGATTTTATTAAGACAGAATACTGAGTATTTTAAAGTTTAGGAAGAAATACAAAAATGAATAAATTAGATTAATTCGTGCCATGCGTTGCCAGCTTTTGTTCAGTTTCTAAAAAATCCGGAACACTGAATTGTCTGCGTTTACTACTTAGTATTTCAGCCGAGAAAAGCAAGAACTTTACATCGCATGCAATTCGTAATAGCCAACGAAATCCTGGGTGAAACTTTTTGAACTGTTCTTCTTCCGGCGAGTAAGAAATAACCAAAAGAGCTGTCGTGCTGCACTCAGGCATTTAGGCGTTTAAAGGCGGCTGCCATTTACGAAACGGAAGTCGGTGAGCTAAATCAACGGCAAACTGCTGGAGAAGCGGGTCAGGCAAGTCCCTCATGGGCACTCTCGGCTCAATTTATGCTTTCCCTTCGCACCGCACCCTCAATGCTGTGCTCTCCCAGCAGTGGGGCGGAGGCTCGCCTGCATAGGTCATGAAGTTGCAGTCTGTTGGCGGCGGTGGGTAAGACGTTCTCTGGGAGTCATGCATCTAACGTAAGCGTCCATATTCGTTGGTAATAAAGCGGATGGTGATGGAGGGCGGAATGTTTTGTGAGCAATAACATGTCTCACATATGTATGGGAAGGTATGAAATTGCTTGATTAAATTGTTTCGTTGTGATGAATTTTCCATTCGGATGTGATAAAAATAATGTGTTAGCCTGATAAAACAGGGCTTTCAAGCAAAATCAAATGAAGTACCGTATATAACGGCATATAAGACGCCACGACGAAGACGGCATATAAGACGAAGTACTAAGCATAAGCTGGGTGAATGAACGTCAGAGAGAAGATTAGCCTGGGCCTACGGGAGTTCTCAAATTTCACCTACGATATATAAGACACAGGACGATTTTTTGAGCTGAAATTTTGGAAATTAAGTGCGTCCTATATGCCGTCTTATACGGTACGTTTGTAGACCAGGCAGAGGTGTGCTGAGGGATGTCGATAGGTACAAATCAGAAGAGTGCAAACAGTTGTACAGGTTGAGGTAGCTTTGAAGCCGAACATTGTTCATGAAAGTAGGTTGTGAATTGAAGGAGTCGGAGCAGCCTCACAGTTCATTCATAACTGCAAATACTTAGGCATGGAAAAAATAGGCCAGGGGGAATTGGGGAAACAGTAATGTCAGGAATTATGCAAGAAACAATGCGTATACTGACATTTTATCATGAGAGATGTGAAGTATCATTTGCGCTAAATACAAACGCGCACCATAGAAAAGTATAATAGGGCAAGGAATTTAGAAAGAGCTATTACTTTTGTTTTGTAACATTGACGTATAGGGCATTCTCGCGAAAATGCTTTAATGGATTTCAAGCTATGAAGGGTATAATGACAATAATGAGTAAGAAGTAAGCCGGTGCTTTACAATAAAAGATTAAGAAATCATTAATAAAAAAAATGATGCATGGTGGGATAGTATAATTCAAGAGGGAAATTGGAGGAACATTGACTAATATGAATTAAATTCCGTAACCATGGTTACTTAGCTTCGTTGATTGGAGACAAGGAAATAGGGTCGAGTAGAACGAAGTTCACATAAAAGGACGAGGGTCTCTTCTCAAGTGGTAACTTTAAGGTAGATTTCGACGAAAGAAGAGGCGTCATTTGCTTGTTGCCTATTAGATTGATTTGATGTTTTTGGAGAGGGTAGGAGTAATGATAATTTCATTTTAAATAAATAAAAATAAGGCCATCATACAAATGAGCAGATGTTGCGCGCACGAGTGTGCTGAGACGTGCGTTTTGAAGGCATTATTGTTGACGATTTGTGCATTACGCAGAATCTAAGTGGTTCAAGAAGCATAGAAACATGTTAGTCCCATGGATCAAAATGTCATATCACTTGCAGAGAACGCAACAAGTGTTTTGGTGTCGTTATGGAAGACAGCAGATATTGTCCTGAGGTTAGCCATGAATGTCAGATTTCCATGTTCTCGCTACCAGTGCCGAATTCTCAGTGGGAATTAAAATGCTGAGGTTGATGCTATTTCAAGTTCAAATTTGGTTAAAGATCGGAAAAAATTCTATTTAAATGGGAAAGTCTGTGGTCGAAATCGTCAAGTGCGTTCGTTCTGTGTCGGACCCAACAATTCAGTAGTTAGCCGAAAACAATTAATACTGTTTTAATAGGGGCTAGTCACACAGCTGTGTTGCAATAATTTCAATATTATCCCCAATTTATTTTACTGACAATAAAACAATACAATCAAATATGTGTATGCTATCTGTTTATTTCATATCCTTTTTCACGTCAGCCTTCACTAACGAAAACGTTCAATTATTTCATTGTGTGTGGGTTTAGATTCCTCCAAAGGAGATTATATAATGACTTTTCTTTTTTATTTATCGATATTTTTCAAAACTAATTTAGGAAAAAATAACAGTAAAAAGATGCTTCGGAGAAAAATCACGCATCTGTAGCAAACTTAAGTCATTTATAAAAGAAAATGATGAAAATAAATAATACTCCTAGTAGATAGGTTTTTAAAAGCGTCACGTCAAAAACAACCCAATGTCAACGACAGGTAAAAATTTACTTTATTATTTAATTGATAGTAAAATGAGTACAATCAGCAATTTCTACTCACTATCTTTATTGTTTTTTTAAGTAGCAGTTAATTCCTTTTTATTGGGATTCTTTCCACCTCAAGAAAATAGTGAAAGGAAGTTTGTGTATGCAGGTGAATTTAAGTCCACGTATCATTGCAAATTTGCGATGCTGTAAAATTGATATTCATCTTACTTGGTGGTCAAATCAAATTTTGATTCTTCTCAGTCATGACATCACTGAAATTGAAAGTTTCCTTGCACTGGAATATTTAAAAATTCATCAAGTCATCAACTTAAAGTTGTGATTATTTGAGTGGGTTAGTGAATTTTTTTACTTACTTCGTTAGTGTTGATTTTCTCAGTTGAAGAATGCTACATAATAATTAATACTCCCTCCGGTTGGAAATATTTGCTACACAAGGAGAAAATTCTCTGCGTTTTGATATCTTTTCTGTTTTGAGTATGAGTAGACGATCGGGCACAGTGTGTTGAACACAAATTTTAACCTTTAATAAATAATGGGAAAAGTTAATACAATTTTGTCTTTTTCTTTTTCAGAAAATATTTCAAACTTCTTAAATCACCCGCAGGATATATCAAATAAAGATGATACTAATAGAAAGTGTACATATAACCGAGAGACGAAAGATTTGACAGACTCTGAGAGAGGAGCAGTATTGTAAGGACTTCTTCAGAGATCTACAAAAATTGAAATTGTTAACCACCCTCCCAACAGTCCAGACCTGAATGTACTTGACCTCGGCTATTCCAATTCAATCCAATCCCTTCAACATCAAAAAACACCACTTAACGTTGATGAATTAATTGAAGCAGTGACAAATAGCTTTGAAGAATTACAGAGATCAACATTGAACAGCATTTTCCTTACTTTGCAGCAGTCAATGAAACATTATTTTGGCTGACGGTGGCAACAATTACAGGCTTCAACATCTGTCGAAAATACAACTATCAATAGAAAAAAGGAATACTTCCAAATTCAATTCAGATCTCAGAAAAATTGGAGAATAAATTAACAAGTATTGAGTAAATATAGTGGCAAATATTTCTTCTGTTTATATATTATCAATTTCATGCATTTAATTACAATGTAGAATTTGTCTTATGTGATTTATCTTATTAAAAATTTATTCATTTATGTTTACATATTATTAATTTAATATACTGAATTACAGAATAAAGTTTATCTTTGTGTTACAACCAGTAGTTTTGTAAGTATTCTTTTTAAAAGGTTTACAATTGCTTTGGAGCAAATATTTCCGACCAACTTCAACATTGATACGGACCGACTATTTCCGACAGGAGGAAGTAATAGTTTAGGAACAGAGTTATTTTCGAGAGATAGTTAGAAACTTCTGCAGATTTGAGGGAATAATTAATGTTTGTTGTTAGTGTGGAGGCTAAATGTTATGTAGTAGTTTAAGAAAAATTAATTGTGTGTAGAATAAGTAACTCTATTTGAAATCAACTGAAATTGAATAACAAATTGACATACTGTATTTCTATATGTGAGGTCATAATTTGACACCGGTTACATCCCTTTGTGTGTTGAATGTTCTAGTTAACTGTGTTTGAAAATTTCAAATTTTAAAAATAATTCAAATTCTTCAAATTTCATTCAGACTACAACAACAATATATAATTCCCCATTTCAAGTGAACTAAAAAGTGATATCCCTAATATTTCAAAGACGATGTTAAAAAATGGATTCCTATTCGAAATTCAAATGGGTACAATAGGGAATGATAAAAGTAGCTGCTCAAAATTGAGAATTTTCATTCATACACTGTGCTTTTCATGAATGAAAGGGGAGCAGATTCGCGAACATTTCTGGATAAATCGTAATGATCGAGAATGACGTAAATTGTAAAGTGTTAAGCCTGTTAAGTGTATGAGGCAGACATATCAGAATGCAAAACACGAGTATGTAGAGTATGTAAGTCCTGTCGCGAGCGAATTGAACAAAGAAATCAGTAGAACCAAGTGTTAATCTTACGTCTTAGCACGCAATTATTATGCACTTGTAAATGTCTAAATTCTTGACGTACACTTCATTCTTCATAACTAATTCAAGATTTGAGTATGACAATTTTAAAGACATTATATTTTGATTGCTTCTCTGTCACAGCAACACTCATATGAATATTAGGTTCATGGCTGGTCATTATTAACACTGCAATGAAAATTTTTTATAATTATTGCTCGTGGGGAGCAGGGTTTCTACCCATGCGGCTGGTTTTTGTGGTTTTAGTGATCAGGTTTTCAACACTGTAAATAGAAGACAGGTCACAGAAGTCAGTTGTCAATTTCATCGGAGTGAATGAAAATGACATATGATCATATGAAAGAAGACTAAAAAAGATGATAACGGCAATTAATTCATGAAACAGTAGTATCGTTGAGCGATTATCCTAGAAGTCCGGACATAATCAAAACCATGTTTCTAAAGGATTACAAAAAATTTTTGAGACCACTGTGAAGCGTCATCAATGAATAACAGAATCTGAGCTACAGTACCGTCCATAACTAAAGAACAAGTAATTAAACTTCCAAACCTTAAAAACTAGTGAATTAATTTTTCTGAAATTTTAACTGAATGTAGACATAACGTAACTGAACTATTTTGTAAATTTTTAAATTACTTGATATAAGGCAATAAAATTTATTGATGCCTTTTTTAATTTGAGGTGTTCTAAAAATTAAGGAGCATAATGACAAAATATGCGTTAAAATTGTAAAAAGAGCAGTTTTCTTATGAGTAATAATAGAGATAGAGAATATAAATATTACTTAACATCACTGCAGCAATTGTAACCGTGGTAAAACAAACAAAAGTTGATGCAGCTGTTAGTTCAAAAATTGTTAAATTACTCAAAGAAAATCAGATAATTAAACAAAATGATACTCTAGTGAAGTGTTCTAAAAGTGTTGTGAGTCGAGTTCTGAAACTGTATAATGAAACTGGCAGGCTAACTAATACAAAGAAGGCCAAGGAAAACTACGCTAAGAGAGGACAGAGGTATGCAATACCTAGCACTAAAAGACCATTTTTGACTGTGGGTAAAATTTCTCGACCAAATTGATGATGAAACAAATGTTTCACGACAAACTGTGTCCAGACGATCGTGTGAAATAGGTCTTTATGCCAGATCTACTAAAAAAAACATTGATAAGTAAAAAGAACCGGGCAGCAAGATTGGCCTTTGCAAAGAAGCATGTCATTTGGTCAGAAGGCGATTGGCAAAAGGTATTTTTAAGAGATGAATCTAAATTTGATGTAATTGGTAGTGATGGTAAATAGTTTTTAAGAATAAGAATTAGTGAAAGTTTAAATTCAAACTATAAAGAATACTGTGAAGTTTGATGGAGGCAGCGTGATGATATTCAGTACGATGTCTGACCAGGGCACATCACCCCTCGTATGTATGTTTAAACAGTAAAACTTTGAACAAGAATGTATTACAACAACATGTTGTACCAGTGTTACAGAGTTCTGGAGTTGAAAATCCTATATTTATGCAGAATAATGCTCCCTGCTACAAGGCAAAAAGTTGTTATGAATTATCGAAATGATTGAGGAGTAGAGGTTATGAACTGGCCTGCTCATAGTCCAGACATGAATCCAATAGAAAATCTATCAAAGACTTGGACAAAATGTAATGGCGAGAAATCCAGCAAAAGTTGAAGATTTGTGGCTGAAACTACAAGAGGAACAGACCAAGATTACAGTTGGCAAATGTCAAGATTTGCTGAAATCCTACGAGCGTAGATACGTTGCAGGGATTGAAAACAAAGGTCACAGAACCAAATATTAATTAAAAACGTTGTGTTCTGTTTTGTTATCATTCTTAGTTACAAACGTTATTATGTTCCCTAATATTGGACTCCTAAAATAATAAAATCATCAGTGTCTTTTATTTTACTTTTTTAAGTAACTTGGAAATTTACAAAATAGTTCAGTTACGTTATGTCTACATTCACTTAAAATTTCAGAAAAATTGATTCTCTAGTTTTTAAGATTTGGAAGTTTAATTACTGGTTCCTTAATTATGAACGGTACTGTATACAGAAGACAAGTTAAGGGCACAACTGGTATATCGTGATAACTATTTATTTATGTTTTGACCATGCACATCTTGAAATGACTAAACTTAGCTGGAGCAAAAGTTTCTTTATCATTTGCTACTTCAATCCAAGGCACCGGTACGTGAAACTAGATTATTCCAGAGGATTATTAGCAGGCAAATGTCGCTCCTATTTTCAAATACAACAAACAAGCAGACACTAACATTCGTCGAATGAATATAGTAGAGTCTAAAATCTGCCATCAAAAAACATTGGAAGGATTACTTGAAGTCTGTTCACCAAAACACTTCCAAGACAAAAACCTGATTACTGATACTCAGCATCGATTCGGAAAAAACATAGCTGTTTCACAATTCTCCTTGATTTCTTTAGGAAAGTCAACCGCATATACGATGGTACAAAAACCGTAGACATTGTAAACTTCGACTGTCAAAAAACCTTCAATAAAGTTTTCCACAAAAGGTCCGTGACTGAACTGGAAGTACATGGAATGCGAGGCAACCACTCTCGGTCGATGAAACTATCTCACTGGTTGTATTCAACGAGTGACAGTTCATGATCAACTCAGTGATTCAACGCACGTAAAATAAGGAGTTCCTCTAGAGAGCGTTTTAGGCCCCTCCTCTTCATCATCTACATCAAAAACCTTCACTTCGGAATCATCAATAAAATCAGCAAATTCCCGACCGGTTCGAAATTCTTTCGAAAACTGTTAATCGAAAGACTGAGTAACTATTCAATCAGACCTTGACTTTCCCTTACAATACACCAAAACCAGGAAAATGAGCATCAACGATAAGAAATGTTCAGAAATGCACGTTGGTGCGAATAACCAGTATTTCCAACCCACAATGAATCACATACTTATTAAAACAGTATAGTTGCAAAGAAATCTAGGGATCATTATCACTGAAAATCCCAAACAAAACAAGTTGAAGAAAACCACTAGACCTCTGGTTTTATTGACCCTATTTTTTTGACCCTATTTATTTATATATTGATTTGAAGTACAAGACCCTAACACAAGGACTCAACATAAACAAGTCCTCGACTATAAACGAGCAAACTTCGAACTAATGAAAGAAGAG